>VWYH01008150.1:108808-373293 GCA_013399365.1 Pampusana beccarii | reverse complement strand
AAAAAAAAAAAAAAAAAAAAAAAAGAAGAGTAGAGTTTTTTAAAGGTTGTTATACTCTTTGGGGACCCAGGAGAAGAAATACATTTTGCTCACAGCAGAAGAGGTGTGTAGAAAAAGTCACCTGCTCTCACCACAGAAAGCAGAGCGCTCGGGTTTCTCCCAGCCTCAGGCTCAGGGGCTTCACCAGCGTGGTGACCAAGGAGCTGCAGGCTGCAGAGCCACCTGGGTGGCACAGCCATGCGATGAGCTGCAGGGTCAGCACAGCACAAAGCTCTGTCTCCAGTGGCAGCCCTGCAAGGGTCCCCGTTAGGCACTTCCCACTCCAGCATAGCAGAAGCCATCATAAGGTGACCTTATACTAGGTCAGGACTTTAAATATATGAGGATGGCAGCAGAAGCATCCACTGAGCCATGCTCCCTACGAGACAAAGCTTTGGCTTGGTTTTGAGCTCAGCAGGTCCCCTGTGTCACGCAGAGTTTGGGATGGGCATAATGAAAGTTTTGTCACTGCCCAGGAAACATGCGCCTCAACACTCCACACCCTCCCACAAAGCTTTGTCCAGGGGCTATACATCTTGAAGAAAACCTGAGGCAGGGGAAGGACAGCAGCATGAAGTGGGGCTTAAATAATGTCTCTTTAAGGGGAGATGGGGAAGAGCAAAGAAGAAGCAAAGAAGTAGGGAAGAACAGGAGGAATGGGCTGAAATGTCAGGGGAAATGCAGAGGTAATCCCAAAAGCATGAAGGAGTGTAACATCAGGTCACTCTCGGCTCTTTATACAGGCAGGGCCTGTAACACATGACATCAGGCAGAAGGAGCTGAAGGAGAAATGGGGCCATCAGAAAGCAGTGTGAAAATGCCATGAGGTACAATGGTGGACCAGGTAAGGTTCAGGGGCACAAGAAAGGCCTTGAGGTATAAGAGACACCCCAGAGATGGCCAGGTCGTGCAAGTCCATCTCCATCTACACTTTCAGTCTATCCTTCTCTGCCCTTCCTAAGAGTGAGACAAGATGTCATCCTGGTGAAAGCAGGCAGTGATCAACCCAAAGGTGTATTGCTTCCTAGTTCGAGGCATGCACAAGTAGGTTCCGAGACAGAAATATCAGAGAGCCTGTGAGAAGCAAAAAGAGTCACTATGAGCTGGAAGGATGAGAGGAATTTAGCAAAATTCTAGCTACTTTCAGGGTTCTGGGAGATCACGGGAGGGAGAGCAAGGCCCTTGTTGATGCAAAGGAGCATGCATTATGTTCAGTGCATAGTGACTGCATTGGTACTTATGGGGTTGGAGGAAAGAACATGCTTCACTGAATGGAAGAAGAGCCTCTACCACCCCCACTGCACTTCTTCACCTCTTTTGTTTGTGGTAGCTGGGCCTCTGGTGGAGACAAATCACATAAGGCAATGTTAGCGAGGAACGTGTGGTCTTTTCAACTCCAGTAATAGAGCCTTCTACATGGAACGACAGGATCCCAGATCTCTAGCTGCTGCTGGAAGACAGCTTGGCACTGCATTGTGCTCTTCTTATTAGTCAACACATACATCAGAGGTGAACTGCAAGCTCGGCAACAATTTTGTGTCCCACTTGCCACAGAGACCCTTTCCATCGTGGGGTGTGTGGGCTAGGTCATAACTGGAGCTGGGTGAAAACCTGGATTCTCTCTGCTGCAAAGTTGGGCATAGATGCATGGCTATAGGATTACAGTGATTCAGTGCTTTTTTTTGCCTTACTTTCAACTGCAGGAGAAAGGAGGATGCAGATCTACAAGCTGTGATCAAGGCTCTCAGAAGGCCTTCCTAGAGCTTGCCTGTTGCGTGGCCACCTTGCACCTTTTCATTACATTACTGGAGAGAATCAAGCATACTATATGTGTGCAACCAGAGTGCTCACACCCACAGATCACACATCAGATATCTGGTCATCATGGCTGTGCTCCAAAACCTTCCCAGGAGAACCCAGTTCTCAGAGCCTGGGAGCAGGGGACATGTCACCTTTGGCTCCCAGATCTTTCCAGTCACCCAGCACCTCCTGCAGCCCTTTACACTGGCACCAGCAACTCTACAACCCCGCTCCTTTGTGCCCCTGTTTCACCACCTTGCCCTTCCATGTCAGGCAACGTCAGGGGATGATGAACCACAACCCATGCTACATCTCCGCAGTCTCCTTGGTGTCGGGGCACTGCACGGGCAGCGGTGTCTGTGCATCTGGTGCAGAGTTCACTCCTTTAAGGCTTCCCGTGAGCTTCAGATTTTCTTGGGCTCTGCTTTTAAAATGCTGATAATTTGGCCTGACCCTCCCTTCAACAGCAGAAAAAGTTCTCTCTCAGCTCAGTTTAGTTGACTAGAGGTTGTCACAGTCAAGGAAAAACGTGTACGACATCTTTGCTAAAGCTTAATTTCTAGCCAGACCCAGCATCTGTACTTTGGCTGCTCTGTCCTCACACACACACAGCCAGTCAGGAGATGGACTTGCCATACCCAAGGAAAAATCTCTCTCTTCTTTACTTCTACTTTTTCAAAACTATTATTTATTTTTTACTTCAGTTACACTTGGAAAAACAAATCAGACTTGCTCAGACAGCAAAATTGCCCTAGGTGATGTGTTTGGAAAGACTGAAGCCTTCCACTAATACAATGTTTTTAACTATTTTTGTTGTTGTTGCTGTTGTTGTTGTGACCCAAACGTTACAACATGTACTATGAGCTACGCATGATCAGTATGAACTTTATTCTGGCATCAGAATGAGAAAAAGTCAGAAGGAGGAAACAGTCAAAGGTGGTGTGATGCTGCACCATCACTCCCAAAGAGCTTTGTTTGTGGCGTGAAATAAGAAGCTGGAACAGATTTCTTCCAAGGTTTCTGCACTGACAGTTTTCCTGAGATGGATGAGCCCCTGCAGATTTCTGTGCAGTGATGGTATCTGTCCAAACTGGGCTTTGCTGGCATTTGTCCTTCCTCCTCTTTTTCCAGCAGTGACCGTCAGCCTGAGTGTGGCTCTCCACTCTTATTTGGTGATGCCAATATTTCATTTAGATGGACGTGAACTTTGCTCACCAAATCCCCTGGGGCCATCACTTTATTCCTGAAAATAGCCAGGTGCAAGGAGAGAAGGTGGTTTGCTCAGAATCACTCAGCCAGTTAGCAGCAGCACATGTGAGCTCCTAGGTTCCAAGCCCCCACTCTGACCAGGAGATGGCACTGCCAGTTTTGCTGTCTGAAGCTGGCAAGCTTGTCTGCAACCACACAGCATGGCCAGCAGTTCCACATGCCAAGCACCCATGATAAGACCTAAGTGACCTACCTTGTTCTGTTCGCTAAACTTTCACCCTGATTGTCCCTTCTTCCAATGAGATTGCTCAGGTCAAAAGCCTAGAGAAGAAAGCACACATTTTTTTGCTGCACCCAAAATACCCAGGCACCACTCCTCTCCCTATGTACGTCAGCCTCCTCCCTGTCCCTGTTTTCACCTGCCTCTCATCTCATACCTGTCAGAAGAAGTGTGTAGATCCTCCAAACAAGGGCTGTTTCATGTAGTATTGCTGCTGCAAGCACACTGGCCTTTCCCCACCCTTCTCACCAACTGCTATCAAGCTCTGCTTTATCCACAGGAGCCCAGGGCTCCAGAAGTCCTGTTTCTAGCTGCTGAAACAGGTAAGCCTTCCGTGTACCACTTACTCCAAAGCTGTCTGCATTTTGTTTTGTTCATTCCTACCACCTCAGTATGCTTGACAGCCATCTCTTAGAACCCACAGAGCACTGTTGGGTGGGCATGAAAGAGCTGTTTTGGATGGAGCGTGGTGACAAAAAGACAAAGACCTCTGGATGACAGCAAGTGCTGAGCTGCACATTCTCGGAAGATATAGGCTAGAGTTTATTTATCTCCTCTGCCTCGCAGCTGCCTGCTCCAAATCCACCTTGTAGTCATGATGCCATGACTAAAAAGTGGGGTGTCCTACTGAGACACCTAATAGCTAGCTAACACTACCTGGTAGCCGCTCCACCTTGCTTCATTCAGCTCCCCTCACAGCCATGCCACTTTCAAAGATTCTCCCATATGAGGTCTTTTCAATCACCTTTACCTTCAGAGACCTTACCGCGCTGCATACTTCTTCACTCTTACTATCACACACAGCTTCCTCCTGTTTCCTGATTTAACTGCTAGTCACACTGCCAGCAAATGACATGCTCTGGGCAGAAACACCTCCTGGCTAGTTTACTACAGTGACCACCTCCTGCCTGCTCTAGGACTCCCTTCTGGAGTCACTCGCTGTCTCTGCCAGGCCTTCTGCTATACTATCTTTCAGTGTTTCAGTCCATTCCATCCTTCCTTGGATTCCTCTCGTTCTGTTCCCTGAACATCACCTTCAACTTCAGTTCAGCCTTGGCCCAGATCCACCAGCTCCACACTGCCCCTCTGAGCCTGATGTACTCTTTTGGCTGGTCTGAGACAGTGTGAAGTGCTCACTGGGCTTTGGGCATGCATTGTCCTTCGACATGGACAGCCTTCACATTCACCTAACATCAGGGAAAGCAGGCAATTGTCTGTGTCCCAGAAATCCGCAGGTCCAGTTGTGCCATCAGTCACTCTTCCATGGATTTGCAGCATCAGAAAGTTGTGAAAAGACAGTGACACAGCACCAGCAACTGTTTTTCCTGGCCTAACATCGTGGTGGGTACAGGGGCATGAGGAATGAAACACAGCGTCTTCAAACCATTTTGTTGTGCACAGAGTCTGAGAATTTTGGATTAAAGCTATCCTGGCTAAGGAAGGAGTTTCACAATGAATTCAAATGCGAAAAGCATGTATGCAAGAGGTGGGGGAAAAAAGGATAATTTATGGAGGAGGACAGAAGAATTGCTTGGATACTGAAGGAGAAAATCAGAAAGGCTTTTCAGAGCCCAGCTAGAGCAAAAACTTGCATGTGACAGGATGTGTGACAAGAGGGATTCTGTAATTATCCTAGTAGCCAGTCCAGGGAAAGTACAGGTCTGCTGAGGAATGGAGGACAAGCTGGTGGTGGATGTCTCAGCCTTAGAGGAGCATGAGATACTCAAAGCCTTCCTTGTAACAGTCTGAGGAAGCAAAGACTGCTCCCAGATCTCCAGTCATATCATGGTGGCTTGGAAAGTTGAGGAACAGCCAGGAGTGGAGCAGCAACAGGCTCCGTACTACTTAGAGGGGCTGGATATATCACATTGTGTGTGATTGGATAGGTTACACTTAAAAGGTGTTGGGATACATCTGAAGTTGCTGAAAGAATTGCCCGATGTGATTATCAGACTGCAGTCTTTTATCTGTCAATCCTGACAGCTGGAAAAAAGGTAACATTGTGCCCAGCTGTACAGGAAGCAACCAGGATGACTCAGGGAACTCTAAAACAGCCATCCTTACCTCAGTGCTATGTTGTCTTGGCCCCTAGTGCCAGATATGCAAAGGGCAAGGGGGTAATCAAGGAAGGTTGATACCAAGGGCCAACTGACTGCCATTTAAAATGAAAGGACTGGCTATATGGATTAGGGGAGAGTGACACTGTAGGTACTGTCTCACACAGTGTACTCCTTTGGAAGAAGGAGGAGGTATGGCAGCAAACTGTTACTCAGCCTACTGGGGAACGGGAAGAGATAAAATATCCCAGTGAAGGTGAATGACACCACCAGTAGACTAGCTCTTCTTAATTCCATGCTGGTGTCCTGGCAATGTGACATTGCCCAAAGAGCGCCCTGAGCAACCCATCACGCTCTTGAACACCCTGACACAGGGTAGAATACATCAGAAAAACTAAGCGTAGAACCTACACAAGCTCATTGTCCATTAAAATATTCTGTAGCACTGAGATGGGACTGGAGACAGAGGAAAAGCTAGATAGACTACACAAAGCCACAACCAACTGATCAAATATTAACAGATTTCCGCCAGACTTGTCATGAGCAATATCTGGAAATGCAAGAAGCATCCCATATCAATTGCCACCACATACTTCTGATGTTCTGCTGATGTACATGCATTAAATGTTTGGTTTGTTGTTGTTTTTTGTTTGTTTGTTTTTCTTGAGCATGTAATTTGTAACATGCATTTATCCATGAAACATTTGTCAGCTCCATGAGGCCAGAGGATATGGAGAATATGGACAATTCATAACAAGGGAGACAGAGTGAGGAAGAAGGTCTTCACACTAGCTTCAGCTTATGCATAATGGTCATGGGCTATTCCTCAAGAAAAATCCAACAGTACATCTATCTATGCACAAGATTTTGGGCCCACTAGCCTGCTCTGGTGCAGTGATGACCATGGTAGGAGAGCTAGCAGGATGCTTCAGAAGGCAGCAGGAACTAAGATAGCAGGACATACAGGTTGACTACCATTTTTCTGTCTACTGGGGTGTAGAATAGGCTAGAGCAATACTAGAAGAGGTGGGTCAGACACTGTGAGGTAGAAGGGCAAAGTGCAGCATGCCAATATCTGCAGGTTAGTATGGATCTGGAATTGACAGAGAAGGGACCCCACAGTAGCTACTAGTCCATTTTTCGAGCCACTTGACAGGGTGCTTCAGAGAATAAAGCAAAGAAGCCCTGTGTTCAGATTTCTCTCCCAGTCCACTGAGAATGAGGTGTTGGCATTAAAGGCATGTACTGGTTTTGTTAAAAACATGTTTCTCTTTCGGTGGATTTCCCCTGTCAGCTAAAGCTTTCTTACTAACTACAGTTTTCCTGAGAGTTACATACATGTTTTGGTAGACATAGCAATGGAATGAGAGGTCATTGATAAGGATGGATGTGACAAACATCCCACGAGAGCAGTGAACTGAAAGAGGTGACCAAAAACTGACCAGCAAAAATATTCCATCCCATTCACACGATACTTCATATAAAAGTGGGAGATCACGAGGATCTCATCCCTTTTGCCTTATGGTCGACATTGGGAGAGGACCTTGTAAGTTGTCCCTGTGAACTGAGGCCTACTGACAGACTGAATCCAGTTCTGGTTGCCTGCAGAGTCCAGACCAGGACTTCAGGTGCTGGCCCTACATCTGCCAGAGCAGTTGCCGGGACTTTCAAGATTGGTTTTGTATATTTTGTATTATTTTCTCTATTTTTATTGGTAGCATTAGTAAAACATTTTTAATTTTTCCAGCTCTCTTATCTCTGTCCTTCTTTCCCTCCCAGTCGCCTCTTCTTGCAAGAGGGGGGAAGTGGGGAGAGAAGGGGTTAACAATACATCTGCCACGGTTTTATTGTCACCCCGCAATCAAACCTCGACAAGGCACAAACAGGAAATATGGAGAGGAGGGAGCCTATGGCTCCCAGTTCCAGGGTGATCAAGGTAGAGTGGAAAACCCTAGGTAGAAGAACTATTTTGGAGGATCCGTTGATTTTAAAAGGCAAATAAGGAGAAGGAGATAGAGCAGGGTGATGAGAAAGCCTTCTCCAGTGTCGAGACCTCCCCACAACTCACTCATAAAACTCAACAACTGTCGCTCTCAAGCCTCTCTTCCAGAAACGCCAGGTTTGCTTTGTGATCAGCACAGATCTAGCTGCTAAGAACTCACATCCAATCCCTGCTCTCCCCCTGAGCCACTGCTCTCTCTCTGCCCATCAGGCTAGTGGTCACACCGCAGCCACCTACAGCACTGAACTCTAACAGTGTAGTGTTGGTACTGAGGCAGGGAGGGATGGTAATGGGCCACATGCGGCTGATCTTTGTGTCTTTCAATGTGACTTATTCCTCCGTTGTCTCATGTACCTCCTGTAGGGTCCCAGTCCGATTTCAGGCTCAGGAAGTTTTAGAAATGATCCCAAGACTGAGATCAAGACACAAACGAGGTCAGATGCCACCAAACAATCTATTTTATTTTTACACCTGAAGATAGAGTGATAGAATAAGTGGGGAAAATTAGGAAGAAAATTAAGCAAGTATTTGAGAAGATAAGCAAGAGCTAGACACCACCTGGATCCAAATGTCATCTTAATCGATCTCACCAGGACTGACACCTCTCAGGTCTCAGGCCCCAGTAGTTGCTGGCAGCTCACAGGTTTCAGGTGCTGCCAGTCTCAGGGGTCAGGTCCCAGTGGTGTGTCACCACATAAAGGTCTTTCTTTGTGCGGCTTTTATTGCAGCTGGTGGTGGGCATGGCCTGGACAAACTGCCATCCTGGTCACAGGTGTTGGTGGCTGATATTGCTTGATCTTCGCTTGAGCTTACACAGGCTTTAAGCACTTTTTTTTTAATTTTAGCAGGTCACAGTGATCCCATATTTTCTGAGTTTACATAGGCTTTCTCCATGAACAGTGAGCGTAATGGGCAAGCATCATAAATATTTTCCTGTTTTGTTCCCTAAAACAAGCAAGCTTTGAGACAATAATTCACAACACTGTCATAAGAACCACCGTCTCTCACACCTCCTCCAAGAGGACATCAGCACCTTTCAGTCTCCAGAGTTCTGTAAGAAAAGAGATAAAAACAGTTCTGACATTTCATACCTGTCAAGGTAAACGTGAACCAAGGGGGCAGACAGGGGGAAACAATTTCAGACTATGTTATTTCAAAAACTGGGGAGATAGAAAGTCTGTTTTAAACACAGGAACATCTTCTACTCCAATTAGCTTGCCCTGCACTGTTAGTGCCCTACCTTGAGCAAATGGTCAAGCACACTGTATGTGTGCAATCAAAGTATTCACGCCCACAAACCACACATCAAATACTAGTTTATCTCAGAAGAAAGACCTGGCCTCAAACACGAGTCTAAACTGTGTTTCACAGTATTGGTGGGAAGCCACTTCGAACATGGTTTTCATGGGTGTGCTCCAAAACCTTCCCAGGAGCACCCAGTTCTCAGAGCCTGGGAGCAGGGGACATGTCACTTTTGGCTCCCAGATCTTTCCAGTCACCCAGCACCTCCTGCAGCCCTTTACACTGGCACCAGGAACTCTACAACTGTACAACTGTACAAAAATTAATTTTTGATTGGTAAAATGAGATCCTAGATTCAGTGCAGGCTGTTTCAATTAGGTCTGCAAAGATTCACAAAATTAGTGGTCAAATAAGTAATTAATGACGTTAATATATCAATCACTTTTCTAATAAAAGTCTCTGAAATGAGTCGGGGAAAAAAAACCCTAATAATTAATTTGAAAACTGCTATGATGCTTCAATTGATTTGGTGCTAGGAAAAAAAATACAATAATTAATNTTGGCCTGACCCTCCCTTCAACAGCAGAAAAAGTTCTCTCTCAGCTCAGTTTAGTTGACTAGAGGTTGTCACAGTCAAGGAAAAACGTGTACGACATCTTTGCTAGAGCTTAATTTCTAGCCAGACCCAGCATCTGTACTTTGGCTGCTCTGTCCTCACACACACACAGCCAGTCAGGAGATGGACTTGCCATACCCAAGGAAAAATCTCTCTCTTCTTTACTTCTACTTTTTCAAAATTATTATGTATTTTTTACTTCAATTGCACTTGGAAAAAGAAATCAGACTTGCTCAGACAGCAAAATTGCCCTAGGTGATGTGTTTGGAATGACTGACGCCTTCCACTAATACAATGTTTTTAACTATTTTTGTTGTTGTTGTTGTTCTTGTGACCCAAATATTACAACATATACTATGAGCTACGCATGGTCAGTATGAACTTTATTCTGGCATCAGAATGAGAAAAAGTCCGAAGGAGGAAACAGTCAAAGAGTAAAAGCGGTGTGATGCTGCACCATCACTCCCAAAGAGCTTTGTTTGTGGCATGAAATAAGAAGCTGGAAAAAATTTCTTCCAAGGTTTCTGCACTGACAGTTTTCCTGAGATGGATGAGCCCCTGCAGATTTCTGTGCAGTGATGGTATCTGTCCAAACTGGGCTTTCCTGGCATTTGTCTTGTCTGGTTCTGTTTCTCAGGACCTTGTATTGCGTTGCCTAACACAGTCAGGATTAAACCTTTATGGAAAAGCTGCTTCTGACATGCTACTCTACTAACTTTAGTCTAGCTGAGCCAGCTGTATTCGGCATCCCCATCAGTTCTTCCTGGCTGTGGCACTTATAGGCATTTTTAGTGCCCTCTTTCAAGCAATTAGAACCACAGCTTTGTGGACCAAGAGATGAGGTCCTGCTGCTAGCAAGGCTGTAGGTCTGAAATAGTTTTTTGTTCCAGCTGCAAAGGTTCTCACGTGTGTTGATGGTGGAGAGGACACCTGTATTTCCCTTTCCCTCAAGAAGTGATGACCTGTTGTCTGTGAGCCATAAGCTTCTGGAGTTATTTTGCATGCAGCTCAAGGGTCTATACTTAGTTGCTGTGGTTTTTGCCTTTCTACTGCACATTCTCTTCCTCGCTCTCTCACCTGCTTCTGTCAAAGGTCACACTCCTCTCTCTCAGGCCCTGTTCCACCTTCTCGTACTTATGAATGCCTCACCTTCCTTCCAGAATTGGAGGGCTTTATAGCTTGCATCTCGTTCCTCCTTTCCCCGAAGATCAGCAACACACCATTCTCTTTTTACTGATTGCTTCAGTACTTCCTCATAATCTTCACTGTTTCCCCTCTGTATTCAGCCTCCTACAGGCTCTTTCAAACATTACAAACTTCCCCAGCCACACTACTGCATCCCTGCACACCTTCACCACTGCTCTCAGCTTTCATCCTCTCCTGGTTCTGCATCCCTATGCCTTCCTCTGTGGAAGATTATTCTGGTGACTCTGTCCTAAGTCTTGTGGACTCTTTAGGTGATAGACTTGCATCATAGACTAGACTCAAAGAAGAGCTACGAGGTTGAGACATGTCACTTAGAGCTTTGGTCCTTTATCAGAAAGAGCACTTTGAAATAAATAAGTAAAGTAGGGAGAAAAAAGATAGTCCAGACCCCAAAGCATTTAATGTATGAATACAAGTTAGAAACAAGATAATATGCAGCCTGGGTGACAACAGCAGTTGGTGACAGGAATATAAAGAAAGCAATAAGCAGCTGAGTACTTGATGGCAAATTTGTTCATGATGGAGAAGATAACAGGATGAAACAGAGACCAGAGCAGAGGTGAAAGAGTGGGTGATGTTTGACCAGGTCGATCATCGCATGAATGACTGGTCACTTGTTCAGTACTTTATTTGCAGTGGTCCCACACTGGATGTCACAGTGGCTGGTGCACCAGTGTGACTGGCTTACACAAATCCATGTGACTATTTGCTAAACAAAAAAGCCAGTTGTGCAACACAAGCAGAAAAACAGATTCAGCAGGTCAGTCATGTGTCTGTCAGACATGCTGAAGCTGTGTCTCATGGAGAAGAAAAAGACAATTCTTGTAAACATTGTGTATTTTAGTGGGGTATAGCATAGAAACAAGGTTTACCACAGCAAGTAAATTATTTTAAAAGTTGCAAAGCCTGCCTCCACTAGATACAGCATACTTTTAAGTAGCACCAATTAAATTGTCTTAGCAATATATATTTTAGGAAACAAACCCATTTTCTTTCCTTAGTCTAAGCAAACCTAATTTCCCCGAGTGCTGTCTCTTCCCACCAGCATACTATGAAGACAACTGTCTCTTGTGTGGTATCTCACATTGTGAAGTCAGTGCCAGGCTAAAGCCTAGGCACAACAAACCAGAGCCACGCACCCCAGGGTTTCCAGTAAGCATCTCACATGTCTTCAAAGAGTCCTTCTCAAAGTGAAGAAAACCTCGGATCTGTGTCTATGGTCCAGTCTGCAGAGAGCCTGAAAAAAAAAAAAAAAAATCCTACACACAAAAATTCCCCCACACAACAGAGATGTACATTTTCTGTGCAACTCAATGTGATCTACCCGCTGGCAGGACCTTCTCATGTGTACAGCAGGAAAAAAGGGGGCAGTGAGTCACCTCCTGTTGCTGCTCCATTGTGGCCCCACCACTATGTCATCAGCAGTGTCCACACCTCCTTTCTTCTCAGATAAAACCCGTGATTGCACAGCCTCCCACCAAACTAGCAAATGGCCTTTCTTTGAAGTCTTTGAGTTCTACTTAGCAGCTTTGCTTGCAGGTAGGACCGCAATACTGCTTGGACTCTCACTCAGGTACCTTCCCAAAAGAGAAACCTCTCCATGGTCTCCACAGCTACTGAGAAGTCTAAATTTAAAGAGCACAAAAATCAGACATAAAGATCTGTGCACAGGGTACACAGCAGTGACATTTACCTCCAATATATTTTTTTCACATTTTTTCTCACAGAAATTAACTGTTTTTCTTACCTGGTACACAAAATATGTTCATCAGAAAAAACACATATTAAAAAAAGCAACAAATGTGGGCAGGGATGCTGTAACACACTTTATCGTGCTCCAGCATGTAAAATGGTACTGAAACCTTCGACATAGTTAATGTCACTCAGGACACCTGGGAATTTTCTCTTGTCCACTCAGCAATGTTTTTTTTTCCCAGAAGGGTTTTCCGGTGATCTAGTTACTCATATACTAGAGCCTTCTGGTTCCACAGACATGTCAGGACTTTCCATGCCATTTGTGATTTTTCTTGTGGTAACACCTCTGCCAACGCCTGCTCAGATGGGGAACAGACTGGAATAGAGACGGAATGCAGAGTGGTCCTGACGTGGTATGAACTCCACCTCTGCCAACAGTATGATACCTGAGATGGTGCTGACAAACTCACAGGTTTGTAGTGTAGTCTTGTTGGCCCAAGACACAGGAAGTGGCAAAAGGAGGGGGTTTACTCCAAAACTTACTCTCTGATTAAATTTTCACTTCATTACTCGCACTCTCCTTTTGTGCTCCCTTGCTGCCTTCCTCCCTTCTATTTCAGGGCCAATTAGGGATGGCATGCTGGGACTTGAGAGCATCCTGCTTCCTACCAGAGGTGATGCTTCACCAGCTCTGAGTATACTCAAGATGCAATGTGGGATTATTAGCAGGAAAAAAGCCCACTGCAGCCAAAACTCAATCTCACACACTGCTCTGAGGGCTAGCTTGATTTTCAGGCCTGTGGAACGCTTTGAAAGTCTCTGCAGTGCCACTTGCACAGCAAGCCAGAACAAAGTTCTGTGGGTAGCCTCAAAGACACACCTGCACAAGCCATCTCTGGCATTTTAGGGGGGGATTGTGGTGACCATAAGAACCACCTACATGCCCACTTGAATGTGAACAGTTTCAACCAAAGACAAGCCATCATCAAGCACTCGAACCATTTAACTAAAAATAGCTTTTCCTTTCGAAGCTTCCTTATAACTTCCAGGAATAAAATAACCACATCTAAAACACTGATTCCATGACCAAAAGTTTATGACAAAAGCTACACAAATCATTAATTTAGGGCTCAGCGAATAATATACTTTGGCTCTGAATAGCTGTGCTCTCCAGTTCCCATTTTGACAAGAAAATTGAGATGTTAAGAGTTTGACGTAGATATTCTCATGAGTATGGATAGCTGGGTTTTGTTTTTCAGCTCAGCCACACAGTTGAAAAACAATAATACACAGCTTAGCCCAGAGCACTCCCCAGCACTTAGGCTGGCTGTGTAGCAAACTTTGCAAAACACGGATGCCATCTAGGAACATGCAGCTGTCAGTAATACAAGGGTCCAGAAAAACCTGTGCTAGTTCAGGCTTACGCTGAGCTTTTTCAGAGTTTACATTATATCCTGCTTCCTGGTTGCTTTGTGCAACTCCAGAGTTGTATTAGCCTGAGTCTTCCTCTAGGGTACCTTGGGTTGGCTTTGGTTGGTTGGTTTTTTGTTTTTGTTTGTTTTGGTGGGTTTTTTTCCTTCCTCTCACTTCTCTTCATCCTCATCCTTTTTGATTACCTGTTCTTATAGTTTCTGCCTGCGAAACAGACACAGACTCCTTGGCCTTGTAAGATTGCTCTATGATAGGGAAGCAAGTGCACTACAACAAGAGCTTGTTGCTTCATGGCAATAGGTGAGTGCAAGAAAGCCATGGGTGAAAACACCCCACAGACCTCCCAGTGGGTCAGAAATGCCACAGCCCTTGGGTAAGGGACCAGCCCCTCTCCAGGCAGTGGGCTTTCCTCTTCCCCACCCAGCTCCTTTCAGACACCCAGTACTGAGTGTACACAGGCAAGATTTCCAAGGAGGACATGAAGATCACTCCCCAGACAGTGGGAGCAAAACATCACTTAGAGGTGAAAGGATCCCTCTTCACCTTCATGGCAGAAGTTGAGGGCCACTCTCAGAAGAGGGCAGGGGCAAAAGTCTCAGGTGTTTTAGCTCTGGGCAGGATTCTTAACCACCAGCCAGTTCCCTCTCCTCAGAAATACCAGGAAAGTATTTGGATGCAAACAAAAGGATTTCGGCAAACAAGTGACAGAGAAGAACACCTTTTAGTTTAAAAACTCCTAAGGAATAGTAGTAAGGGAATTAAGGCGATATGCATAGAGGCTGTGAGAAACCATCATTTCCACTACAACAAACTAGTTGGGGACATTCTAAGAGGTAGTCCCAGGCTGTGATAAAGGAGAAAGAAACCAAATACCTGCAGGGTAAAGGTGAAATCCAAATAAGATATTTAGCTCTATAATTTTTATTTTAAAAACAGGAAATAACCACATTAATAAGCATATAAAACCCATCCAAAGTATTCACAATGCTGTTACAGAAGAAAACAAAGAGATACCATGTGAAAAAGACCTACACATTTCGGTCCAAGCCAACACACATCTCTGATGCAAAGTATGGAATGCTCTTATGCACAGCTGCAGGGGGAATTTGCTAACAGAGATGCCCACATAGAAACATCATGTCTGGAAGTGCTCGAGGGTCAAAGGAAGGACACAATCTGTATAACTGAGCCAAAATATGAAAATTCGGGTAAAAAAGTAATATAATACTTCTGAGAATTAATATCTGGCATGGAAATCTGATAGAAAGCTAGGGAAAAGTGGATGTAGTAGGATTGCATTGTGCAAAGTATTCCAAATGAAGTCACAGGAAGTACTTAACAGCAAGTTTTACTTCTCTTTGCAACTGTTTTTCACTAGGGAAGGTAGAAATGTCATCATTCTAGTTATTGAAAATGCCAGATCCACTGACCTGCCTTGAAGTAGTCAAGAAAGATTGGGCTATCCATGCAATGACAAGTTTGGTCTCATTGCTATATTTCTGAACCTTTTCTCCTTTTACTCACCTTGGAATCTGTGGGCCTGTCTCTCTTCTAAGATATCCAGTGATGAACTCCAGCATGAATTTGCAGTTAGATCTGAGCTTGACCAAGTCCAAAAACGAAGATCTTAGAGCAGGAGTTTAAATCAGACCTACTTCTGTTCTACCTTTAGATGGCTTGTGCAGATCTAGATAGACAGGGGCCTGGAGTGTCTCTTGACACAGTGTTGCAGACAGTATGGCAAAGCTCCCAACCCTTGATTGCAAGTTATACCATATGTGCTATTATTTTGCCTTCCTCAACCAAACTGTGCTAGAACTGTGCTAGCTTGGCAGCAAGGGTAGATGTATGCATACTCTCAATTGCCTAACAGTACGATGAGCTGGGAGACCAATATTTACTGATGTACAATTACTGTCTGCCATGTCCCTTTTAACAGAGGCAGTATCACAGAGCTGTACACATCTACGCAGCATGCTGCACACTGGTGAGCATCACAACATCATGCAAATATTCCAGAGAAGATACATGTGGCAAAAACATCTGGCCTACAACCAACCAGTAGACTGAGCACTACAGACCTTTCACACTAAGCTAGCAAGTTCCAGTAGCTCTGGTCCCTAGTCCTGCATTGCGACCTTTATGAGCTTACATATGCCATAACTGACCAGGCCTTTGTCCAGAAGGGTCATGCTACATGCCTCTGTCCAATATTTATAAGAACAATTGCTAAGAAAACATAGCTTTGGAAAATAATTGTTATCCTCACACACCTTTAAGCAGCAATCAACAAATTTCAGACTTTCCGACCTCCTAGAACACAGCAGAGCAGGAAAAAAAGAGAAGGCAGGAAAAGTTACCTTCCGGTTTGCAAATCACCACCCTCAATCATCCCAAACATTGCTTAACCATGACTGAAAATATAAACTAACAGTAACCATTCACTGCAGTACCATGCTTTCCAAACAACACTTGGCAACAATATTTAAAATTGCCTCCCAAAACATCCCCAATATCAGATATTTTGGTGGGCAAACAAACATACCTCTTCTCACAAGTACGCAATTATTTGCTTTTCTTTCCAGAGGGCACAAATAACTTAAAGGTGACATGCATAATTGGTTCTGTTGTACATACTATCCAAAATACCCAACCTCCTGTTCAGTACATTTCTCCTTCAGTCTTATTGCACCTCAAGTCCACAGCATCTTTTGTTAGAACAGCAATTTCTCTTAAACGTCTTCAATTTCATTATCTGTACATTTTTGTACACCATTAAAAAAATAAATATTTACAAAGTGACATACAAATAAATAAAAAGTAAAAGTATGCTTTCAGTCTGTCTATACAAAAAAATAAAATAGCAGGGAAAAATATGCATGTAACTTGGTCCCCTTTTTCCTGAGGCTGAAAAAAGTGCACACTGGATAGGAAAAAGCAAGGAAATGGCTTTTTGGTAGGCTTGTTAGATTCCAGTGTAACACTGCACACATACACAGAGTAGACTCAAAGGGCTGGGGACTTGTTTGGTGGGCCACTTCAACTCACTACAAAAATAGTAATTAGATTCAAATATGTAACGCTCACTGCGTGCATAAGTATGTTAACCCCAAATAGCAATTACAGGTGAGAAAAGCAAAAATATTGCCAGCTCTTCTCTGTTGTCTTGATGTTTGTGACAGAGAAGATGAGATTATTTTTGCAAGTGCCAGGTGCCTTCCAGTACCTGAACATGGGATCACCCATATCGGATTTGCTTAATGCTGGTAAGCCTGGCAGAATGGGGGAGTATGTGGGTGCAAAGAAAAAATAGCAGCAATTGAGGGGGTAAAAAAAAAAAGTCCCAGTTCTTTCTCATTGTTTTCTTTACTCTTTCTTTTAATGACTCTTTAAGCATGTAAGAGTCGAAGAAGGGGTGTGTAATCAATCTTAGGCAACTTCTTTGTCAGGTTGTATGCTGTTCAGCTCCACCATGGGGTTCTTCTCTACAGGTGATGTGGGGCTGGCTTCTGCTCGTCCTTCAAAGCCCCTGGCGATGTCTTCAAAAGTCCTGCCCTTGGTCTCTGGCACTTTGAAGAATGTGAAGACAAAAAAGATGACCAGAAAAACAAGGAAGATGAGGAAGACATATGAGCCACATAGTTGCTGCAGGGAGGACAAAAAAAAAAAAAGTTTTAGTTTGAAAAGCTCATAAACCGAAATGCAAGATCATTTGCTGTTGACAGGTCAAAATTCTAAAACCTTTCTCCAACATTTTCACTGACTTCTCAACACAGCATTTTTTGAAATCAGGTTCCTGTGGGCTTCTGAAACACTTTAATCTCCCTGTGTGTGACTAAAATTGAGGCTTTTAAAGGCAAAACCTTGATGTGCTAATTAGGATGGCTCTTCCAGCTACTTGTAAGCTACATGCAGTTAAGACAGAAGAATATAAGGTGAGCCACAACACTCTTAACCTACAGTAACAAGCAGAACACAGAAATCAGGGACCTCTGGAAGACTGACCAGCCCTCTGCTCAAAGCAGGGACAACTTCAAGGAGATACCAGGTTGTTAAGGGTCATACAGTCATGTTTTGAGGTCTCCAAGGATGAAGATTCTACAACCACTCTCTGGACACCTGTTCCAATGCCACAGAACTCTCGCAGTGCTTTGCGGACTGGGTCTTTACCTCTGCATAGGGGAAGAGCATCCCCACCAAGAAATTAGAGGTCCAGTTGGAACAACCAGCCACTGCCATGGCTGCAGGCCGTGGTCCCTGGCTGAAGAGTTCTGCCACGATGAACCAGGGGATAGGGCCAGGGCCAATCTCAAAAAGAGCCACAAAGCCAAAAGTGGCAATAATGCTGATGTATCTGATCCACCCCACAGTGTCCTGCAAGAGAACAAAACATGATCAGCTGCAAACTGAGAGGCAAATATGGCACAACACAATAGCATCTCCAGTATCACAACTTTCTCAGCTGCACTGTGGCATAGTTTCCACAATTAGGAAGTTGTGCTCTCCTCCACTGCACACTCAGCCCTAGCCCCAGCTGTACCTTTACAGGGCAGAATTCCAGGGTAATGCAGATATATATTCTAATAGGTCCTGTGCTGGGGTCAGCCTGGACAAGAACACTAATTACCTTCAGAGCTAAAGCGACGGTCATAAAAATGGCACACACAGCCATGCCTCCCAAACCGGCTAAATGGAGGGTCCTGCGCCCTGCACGCTCCACCAGGAACAGCTGGAAATGTGGCAGAAGGAGAAAAAAAAATCCGTTACTTTGGCAGCAAGAGCAGAAGAGGTTGCCTTGCACCTCTTTCATCTGCTTGTAGCCCTCAGTGACAGTGGTGAGCTCAGGGCAGGCCACCAGGCTATTTCACTCTTGGCACATTTTTCCTGTTTTTTTGCTACTGTCTTCTCTCAGCATCCTCTTCCCTCATGCACTTCCTTTTCACTGTACCTTTCTTCTAAAATGAGAACATCTCTTTCTCCCTTCCTCCTCTTCCATAATGCTTTTAATGCATTCTTTGCTGTTATAGTCCATTGTCCAGCCCAATGCTTTGCCACAGCCTTTCAGTCACACCTCCCAAAGAAGCCCAGGCAGACAAGTTACCTCTCACCATAAGGCCCTGTTCCACTTACCGACACAACAGTGAAGACAGTGTTTACCACGCCAGCTCCAATGGTGGCATACACAGGCTGTGTGATTCCTGCTCTTTCAAAAATCCCTGTAGAATAATAAAACACCTGGGAAGAGAAGCCAAAGTTGGACACTGTCATGATTCCAATGTTTGAGACCATGCCTCTTGTTCCCTCTCTAATTGTTTGCAGGCCCAACAAGAAGCACTCAACAGTAAAATGTATTAATATCTTCATCAATGACATAGATAATGGAATCGAGTGCACCCTCAGCTAGTTTCCAGATGACACCAAGCTGAGTGTTGCAGTTGATACACCTGAGGGATGGGATGCCATCCAGAGGGACCCAGACAGGCTCAAGAAATGAGCCCATATGTACCTCATAAGGTTCAACAAGGCCAAGTGCAACGTCCTGCACCCGGGTCAGGGCAATCCCCAGTATCAGTACAGGCTGGGGGATGAAGGGATTGAGAGCAGCCCTGCAGAGGACTTGAGGGTACTGGTGGATGGAAAATTGGACATGAGCTGGCAATGTGCACTTGCAGCCCAGAAGGCAAATCATATAATGGGCTGCATCAAAAGGAGTGTGGCCAGCAGGTCAAGGGAGGCGATTCTACCCCTTTACTCCACTCTGCTGAGACCTCACCTGGAGTATCCAGTTCTGGATGGGGCTCTGAGCAAACTGATCCAGTTGAAGATGTCCCTACCCATTGCAGGTGGGTTGGAATAGATGACCTTTGAAGGTCCTTTCCAACCCAAACTATCCTATGATTCTATAGTGCTGCGCTACAACTTTAAACACTCAGATGTTGCGCTGAAGCGATCAGCAACATATAGCACACCTCTCAGAGACCTCAGAAGGCCTTCTATTATATCACCTGAGAATGCAGTCACCAGATTTTTTTTTTTTTTTTTTTAAATACAACAGCATGTTTCCAGTCAAGGTTCATTCACTTGATGCAAGGCTGCTATGTCTTGCCAGGGTATGTATGGGAAAAATGAAAGGAAATATAATCTCCACCTTCCATCTTGGCAATCTCTGCAGTTATCACAAAACAGTGACCTCCAGTCAAGGCAGCAAAAGCAGTTTTCTGAAGCACAGTTGTCTCAACATCAGTGGCAAGTGCAAGTGTAGCCAGAGATAAGGGAGGGCCAGCAGATGGGACAAGAAAATAACTCACAGCATTGATGCCTGAGAGTTGTTGGGACAGCTGCAGCATGATGGCGATGATTATGGCTTGACGGTAGCTTGGAGAACGGAAGAGCTCCGGCACAGTTGCTTTCTTCTCCTGGGACATTTTAGCACTCTCTTCTTTCATCTCCAGGATGTCTTGAGACACATCTTGTGTACCACGGAGCTTCTGGAGAACTGGAGGGAGGAATCCAAAAATGCTGGGTATAATACACACACAACCCCCACTCTGCCCTGCTGTTTCAGAGAAGGCATGCTGGTCCAAATGTCAGTCAGTCTTTGGACCTGTTGTGTGGGAAAGATCGAGCTTCTTTCTACATACAGCCTTCCATCTTTTAAACCCAGAGGTCAGGGTACTGTGATCATCACGGAAACTAGGCCCACATCAAACTTATATTTGATCCCTTAATTCTGTTCACAGACTTCCCAGAGCTGACTCCGGCCATCTACAGCAGCAGATGGAAAACACCCTTCAAGCTCCACATTAAACGTCAGCTGATTTTCTGCCTTTCAGGAGGAGATGACAGAGCTGCAGGAGCTGACCCTTGGACATCCCACCAGGCCAGGCGCCACTCACTGAAGTGATGCTAGGTTTCTCAGACTTCCTGGCTCTGGCGCAACCTAAAGGATAGGAGAGTAGGCCTGCTGCCCTCTGGGTGTCACACCCTGATCCACCACAGACTCCAGAGTCAGTCCTGGCCTCGCACTCCAATTCAGTGCAGGCTGGGAAAGAAAATACAGCCCTACCCCTTCAGAGATGAATTCTTACCTGCTTGAGCTTTGTCCTCCTCCATCTTATTGATCAATAGGAAACGGGGGCTCTCAGGGCAGAAAAAAAGAGCCACGCACTGCAGGACTGCTGGGAAGATGGTGAACCCCAAAAGCAGTGGCCAAAGTAGCTCAGTTCCCATGATTGCCTCCAGACCAAAGATCTACACAAAGAATTAGAAAGAGAAATAGTGATTTAAATACTCCGATTCCTCACCCCCACACCAGTGAATGACAGGACAACATGCCACACCTGATGGCAAGTGTGGCCCACCTCACCCTCCCCACAGTCCCTCTTTCCCCTGAGGGCAGGATCAGGTTTTGTCAAGCCTACCTGGGCCACCAGGATGCCCACAACAATGCCCAGCTGGTTGAGGGTGCCAAAAGCTCCACGGAGGCTGGTGGGCGAGACCTCACTGATGTACATGGGCACAAAGCCAGTGCAGAGACCACAGAATAGGCCAATAACAAAACGGCCAATAATCAGCATCTCCACTGACTTTGCCATCTTAGAGAAGGCCATGAGAGTGCCACCAGCAAAGGCCAAGACATTCACCAGCAGCATGGAGTTCCTCCTGCCAGGGTAAAGATGTCAAGACTGAGCTTAAATTGCCAATACACTGGGAAAATCACTAGGAAAGGGGTAAACCCACCCATGACCTCCCTGTCTCGGAGTGAGAGGAGAACAGAGTAATTCCCATTCAGCTCCTGCCTTGGCCTGCAGCTCTTCTGCTTTCCTTTTGCAGGCCAAGGGCTTCCTCCTCAGCCTCCTTCTCCTCCCTTCATCTCACCTCTGCCCTCTTCCTCCCAACACTCCATTGTAGAATGGAAAATTTCCCTAATGGCCTGAATCCCTCTTCCCAACTTACCTGCCAAATCTGTTGACGAACACGCTGACTGAGAAGGAGCCAATCATACCTCCTACTGAGAAGATGGCCACAGAAAGGGACCACAGAGAGGTGAGGAGCTCTGAGGAGACAACCTGCCCACTCCGTTCTGACAAGGTTTTGTTGAAGAACCTCTGGATGATCTGCAAGAGACAAAAGATGGAGACAGAGTTACAATCCACTGGGAGGCATTTTGCACTACCGAGCGGGGAGTTTGCTACTTCCTTCTGTTTTCATGGAGGCAAGAAGCAACAACAGGCCCTAAAATTTCAGTAGGTGACAACAAGTTGTAGAAGGGAAGCATCAGGGTGCAGAAAGAGGAACTTTCACTGAGAAGTTCAGAGACAGTTAGCAATATGATGAGGGAGAGCTTGCTTTGCTGAATGTGGTGGGGGTGGGCCAGTGATGATTAAGGAAAACAAGTTTATCTTCCAAATGTTTCTGGATGAGGTGAGTCACTAGTGGTGCCTGGGGGGAAGTGGGAGGGAAGTGGTGAGAGACAGTTGGGAGTGAGAGGGAGCAAGAAAATGTGACCAGAGAATGGAAAGGAACATTTCTGGCAATACAGAATCTCTGACAGCAGGGACTGGCTTTCTGTGATGGAAATAGTTTAAGAGACACAGAAAGTTTCACTGAGCTAAGCCTGAAAGACTGCAGCATTATGTAAAATAGTCCTTCGTTGTCCTGTGGTCATGTGATAGGGCTGTGCTGCTGATTTCCAAGCCATTCTCTTTGATAACGATGGAAATTCTGCAAGGGTTGACAGGGACACAACCTCAGAGCATCTGCCCCCAGCAGATGGCAGCAGGACATTAGCTAGGGAGGACCCTTCCCCCACCATGTGATGTGACATCTTTTCCTGGAGACAGGGTGGATGTGGTATTGGTGACTCAGTTCCCGAGAAAGAAAGGAACCATCATATAGTTACAAGAAAACGACACTTCTCATTTTCTTCATCTCTTCTTTCTTAGGCTATAGTCAGTCATTAGGTGATTTGGTCAGAGTGCCCCAGTCACAACCCGTTTACAAGCACTGAATCTACACTTAAAATAAGGAATGCACTTCTAATTAAGAGAATTAACCTCTCTGGTTGCTCTCTCTCACCAAAGCTTTTCCCTTCCTGTTTATTGTAGTTGAAAGGGGTTTTAAATGTCTTCTTGACTTCATAAACTACAGCGAAACTATTTGCTCTTTGGAAAACAGCTCCCTCTCCTTTTTATACCTTTTTTCTCATCAGCAACTCACTCATACCATCTCCCTAACTTATTCTCCCTCTCACCTTCTCAGGAGCATTGATGACACCAGTGTTGTACCCAAACTGGAGAGATCCAATGGCAGCAATGGAAACAGCATAGATAAGGGGTGCTGTAATTTGCTGTAGAAAGAGAGATAAAATAATTATTTAGTTAATTTGGTTACTTTCTACACAACTTGAGTTTCTCTTCAGCATAAACAGCAGCTGTAGCTCATAGGTACCACATGCAAGATTCAGCAAGGGTGGCTACCAGTAACAGAGACCCTGGAAAGAGAGATGCAACTGTAAGAAGTTGTGACTAGAAGTCAGGACTTCCCCTTTATTGTCTCCTGACCTTCAACTATTCTCAGCTCACTAGTAATGAATACACTGGCTGCATTAGTGGCAGTTATTTTGGGTTGATCTGCTTTACAGAAAAGCTTTTGCTGGCATGTAATGCAACAAGGATCTAATTCTTCCCCATGCCAAATAACAAGTTCCCATAAATTGAATCTCAGATCTGCCCAAAAGCTATTCTGGCAGTCACTCACAGTTAAAACATGCACTCTTCAGCAACAGGCCTGCTTTTCCCAGACTAGAGCTCCCCAACCCTGCCCCAGGGCACCTGGCACAGCAGCCTCCTCACAGAGGCAGCAGCAGAGCTGCCAACCTTCACGTTTGTTTTTCTTGATGCTGTGGCAATACTTGGTATTTTCAATGAAGCACAGCCCCTGGAATTTGAATGTGTGTGAATCTCTATTTATTAAATTAAAATAAACTACTGAGCCCTCAGAGTCATAGAGTAAGCTTGACGGTTCAACTTAGAAGTCCCACAGACTGAGAAATTTAAGCATCAGTAAAAAGCATCCGGCATTTCCTACATTTTTAAAACCTGTGGTATTTGAGCCAGCTCTGTGTTAGTGAGGCATGGAGGAGCAGGTGACTCAGGAGTTGGCACTTAAGATGGCCAGTGTTTGGGTTGGCACAATTTGGAAATATCATTTTTCTTTCTCAGGAGGGACTGAAAGCTTTTCCAAAAATATTAACAGTTCCTTTTCCAAGGCTTTCCAAATATTGTCCTAAGGCTGGCAGGGGAGACAAAGTATTCCATGGGGCCTACTGTCACATCTCTTCCAGCCTCTGACTTTCCAACTCAGCTCCAGGAACAAGGGCTACCAAAGCTGCCCTCAACAGCCAATAACCATTTGCCAGTGCTCACAACCACCTTTACCAGTCTTTCAAGCCAAGAATGTAGATGCATCTGTCCTGCACAACCCTCAACATAGCTACCAGTTAGGCCCCAGTAAGCAGAAAATGGGGAAATTACTTTCAAGCATGGTTTCCCCCACCTACATCATATAAAGGTCTTAGGCTGAGCTCTCTTCCTCCCGAGGTTAGTGGTGAAGACAGAGACAAAGGGGACAAGGTCCTTTTCTTGCAGGAGGCAGATGATTCCTGAAGTAGTGTTCACACTTTAATACACCCTAGGGCAATGGTGTCAAACTAATTTTCTTTCACCAGGGGCCACATCAGCCTCACAGTTGCCTTCAGAGGGTCAAATGTAATTTTAGGACTACATAAATGTAACTACTCCTACAGTCCTAAAATTACACTTGGTCATTTGAAGGCAACCACGAGGCTGATGTAGGCCCCAATGAAAATGAGTTTGACACCCCTGCCCCAGGCAGTCTAGGCCTTCTCCCTGCCGCCCTGTGACCACATCCCTCATTTTTGTCACAAGGAAACTTGGAACCAAATCACAAGGACACAACTCTTTCAAAGCATCTGGATGCCTGTAAAAGGGCAGTAAGATATCTAAGCACTTTTAAGACTCCAGGTCAGGTCCATCCCTAATCAGCAAGTAGAACAAAACTGAGGACAAAACCCAGCTCTCCACATTTTCAACACAGTGACTCAAGAGCATACTTCCCCCAGGGCTATGCTTTGTCATGGCTCAAAGTGGTCACAGTTGGACCTTTTCTTCTGGGTGCAGCAGGGACCACAGGGTACCTCCTTTGTGGGTATATCTCTTACCTACATGGTACCTACAGAAGGAGGGTGGTTCTTCTACCTGAAGGTAGAGGTTATTCATACTCTTCTTGCTGTTGTCTACTATTCATTTCCTACCCAGGTCTCATACCACCTAGACATCACATGGCCTGACCCATCCCCTCCAGTGATCCAGACTGTGATCTAACGTATGCATCATTTGTTACTGCTGGAAATACCTCACTTTCCAAAAGGCAAACAGGGAGCTCAGAAATAGTACAGCTACACCCACCCTAACCAAAGGCTGAAGTCTATACACCAGCAAGGAATCCAAACCATCACCACTCCCTCTGACCACAGACATCAGCAGTGTTTATTATCCAGGAGATGCTTCTCACCAGCCCCCTCTCCTTCACTGACTGGAACCTCAGAGCAGTACAACTTGTTGAACCCAGCTAAAGCAGCCTTCTCAGCCCTCCTCTGAGCGACCTTGACCAGATGCTCTCCTTTCCTCTGCCTCATCTTCTCACACTACCCGCATCTCCCCTCAATATGGCGGTGAGCGCACCGGGCTCCCCTGATTCTGCCGTTCCTATGTAACTATGTAATCCCCTGGCATCCCACACCGAGTTCAGCTGGATATTTGCTGTCTCTCTCTTTCCTCATGCCTGCCTACTTTTCTACCTTGATGCATCCAAACACGCAGTCATTAGCTCACACCACTGGTGCATGCCTCGCTCGTAGCTGCAGATGGAACTGAGATACCGACAAAGGCTCTGTCCCCTGCTCTCCGAAGGAGAAGGGGGAAAAGGTTATGCTTTGATTTCTTCTTGAAATTTAAAAGTACGTTTATTATAGGCCGTGCCGGCACCATCAAAAAAAAAACGCCTTCAGGAGTAATCCGCTTTTAGCATCACGAATCCTGGGAGGACAAACGAGTGGTGCCCTGCCAGCAAAATAAACCCCGTGATCAATACAATATGGAGCGCACCATGTGAATCACCAGGCCACGCGCACGAAAATCAATCTGACGACCTCCAACAAACCCCTCCCAAAGCGCCTGTCCCCCCACCCCCGCAGACCGGGCTTCTCCCGGGTCACCCGCTAAAGGGCCGCAGCGGCAGCCCTGCCGGGACCACCACCGCATCCATCATCACCACCACGACCAACACACACCCGGCGGCACCGGACAACGAGGCGGCGACGAGTCCCGGCCACCCTCCAGTCGCGACCACATACCCGGCCCTCGGCCAAAAGGCCGATGGACCCGAGCGGCGGCTGCCCGCCGGCGACCACCTCGCAGCGCCCGCAGGAGGAGGAAGAAACCCGTCCTCCCTCACTACCTTTTTGGTATCCATCCTCGGCGACGAACAGCGAACGACCGCCGGCCAGAGGCTCCCGCTGCCTGGCCAACGGCTGCTGTGGAACGGCTGCTGTGAACGGCTGCCGCAGCTAACGGAATCCGCGGCTCAGCTCCCGGCAACGCGGCCTCCCCGCGCCCCGCCAACAACCACGCCTACGCTCCGCTGAAGCCGCGCGTTTATCGCCTCTGTTATGGGCGGGGGCCGGTGGGAGGGGCCAGGGAGGAGCTCCCCGGCATCCCGCAATTACCAAAAAAAAAAAAAAACAACCACCCCACACGAAAACAGCGACTCCCACCACTTTCTGACTGAGAACTGAGGCCCGCGGCCTTCCGGCAGCGTGCGTGCTGAGCCGCTGGGCCGCTATGGTGCACGGCGAACAGGGGCGGGCGGCCGGCGGGCAGCGTGTTGCCCCTGCTAGCTTCTGCCCTTGTTGCCCTCTGTCCCTGCTGCCCCTGCTGCCCGGTGCCAGAGCAAGTATCTGGGAACCAGCGTGGAGAAGTATTCACCACACTTTTCATGCCACGCAAATGCCAGCTAATGGTAGAATCCTGGTCATTTGTACGGCATCGGTGCTTCCAGTCTGTCGTTCGAACAGCGAGGCAAGCAGCAAGCACTGACAGGCACAGAGATAGCCACACAAAGAGCACAGGCAGATGCTCTTCCCACCTCCCAAAGCTGTGGATGAGGCCCAGGCTCCAGATAATTTGGGTTTGGTTTTTTTTTGGTTTGGCTTGGTTGGTTGTTTTATTTTCGTTTTTAAATATATTTTTCCTACACAGTAAGAATCTATGAGAGTGAAGCTTGAGCTGTGACCCTGCAGCTGCATTTAGACCTAGACTGGTTACCCTTTAAATCAAACTGCAATACTGTGCTTCATATCGGTTTGCTGTCCATCCTTCAGGTCAAACTGCCAGACTCTTCCAGGAGAGTCATGAAGAGCTATGCTTTGAATCTCAGGCAAAAACACTGTCAAATAATAAAAGTCTTCACTGAATTCAGAATCTGACAAGCATTTTGACCCCAGAAAACAGCAAAGGTGGGGGAAGAAAGCTGACTTATGCCGGTTTTTTATTGTTAGGAAAATTATCTTGGGACTAGCCATCACTTTCATCACCAGATTCTGGGGAAATGGAATGGTCACATTTTAATTTCACTTGTGTTCTTTACTTGGCATGGTCACCTGACCACACGTAACTGGAAATTAGCAGGTCAAATGGGTGAGACTTGCCCTCACTCCCTTCATGGGTATTTAGGTGGTGTTGTTAAAATATTATTCCCAACAGAAAAAGGGTTGTGTAAAAGGGCAAGAGGAGCCAGCTCAGTCCTCCTCCTTAGGCTACGTGATAAAAGCTCCACACCCACAAAGGAGCAGGAGGAGGAGGAGCCCAAATGACATCCTGCCCCAGCTACTCAAAGGAGCCATCAGCACATCAAAGGCCCCATTTTCACGCGCACAGAGGAGCACAGGGGCACAATGGCAGGTGCGAACCCAAATTAAAGACTCAGAGGAAGGGACATCCTGCCGGGGTTGCCCCTCCCAGGGCTCTCCCAGGAGAGCCATCAGTCCCATTGTCCAGGTGTGAAACCCATCACGAAGAGTCAACAGCTGGAGCACCATTCAGACTGGGGGAGGGACGGCGAGCTGTGTACGGGGCACCGGACACGTTACAGGATTCAGGGGAAGGGCATTCTGGGTCTGCACAGGACTTACTATGAGATGATTAGAGAAGGAATTCTGTGCTTCTATATGATTGGACTCGATGATCCTGAGGGTCTCTTCCAACTGAAATGATTCTATGATTCTATGAATCAAAGTGGGGGAAAGGGAGAGATGAGGGGAAAAGAGGGACAGTTCCATATAAACTGTTGGCTGGTCAGTATGTGTGTCCAGCCTTGCCCTGCACTTGATTAGCACAGTTTGCCCTATGTCATTACTAAATTCTATTCCTAACTCTTTTCCTTGGTGAGATGCTCTCTTTTGGGGCAGGGTGATGGGGGGGGTCTGAGTGCCAAGTCTCAGGGGTCCATATACCTATGGTGCAGTGAGTGCAGGTGTGCATGTGTGTGTGTGTGTGTGTGTGTGTTTTGTGTGTAGTGGGGTCTGCAGCCTTGGGGTCTCATATGCCCAGGTGGCAGCAACTGGGGAGACTGGGATTTGGGGGCAGACTGAATGTCTGAGCTCCTGGAAGGATCCACCTTATACACATGTATATATATGTATATTTCACACTACTGAACCTCCAGATGAGGCCATAGGTGCTGCTCGTGTAAATGCTCTCTGTAGATCTGTGTGGCAGTGGTGTATATGTGTGTTTGTGTGCATGTGCCTGCTGGGAATACATGCTCAGCCTTGCCACTGTTTGCACCTGGGAACAAAGACCTGTGGCAGCCTTGCCTCTACCAGGCTGCCAGATCCAGCCCTAATTCCGTAACACTCTTTGTTTGACTAATCTTGGCTCGCATTTATTTTTCTTTTTTCCTAGCTTATTTTCCATTTGTTTGCAAGCATAGCAAACTCCACCTTGAATCTGATCACCAGCTGTCTCAGACCCTGGCATTAGCCCTGGAGATTTTCATGTACTGGTTAGTGTGGGAAGTTGCCATATTTGGAGAGGCTCTAAGCGTATCCAAATTTCAGAGGCAATCTCCAGACTGCAAAAAGCATTCTTCTGAAATGGCCTCATTCCTAGTTTATTCTTGACCCACATGACTCTGTTGTAAGTGCTGAGCAATACAAACTTAAAGATTAGATTAAATACATATGTGGCTACCAGTCCAACTTAGAAGTAACACAAGTTTAGCTGAAAATTAAATCTCTAACATGATGCAGAACACAGTGGGTGGCACTTCCTTATCTTTACAGAGCTGGTGGAGTAAACAGCAGTAAGAACGACACACAAGTTCAAAATGCATCTCTGAAAGCCAAATTTCCCTAAGGAATGTGGGGAAAATACCCCACTGTCCCATCTCACTGAGTTCTGTCCCAGTCTGAATTCATCTGCTGATGACCACATATTTAGATTTGAAGTTTGCATCATAGCCTGTTCCTCCTAAATATCAGTTTTGTTTCTGTCCTAGGACACACACCCACCTCCTACATCATAGATAATTCTTCCAAAGATCAGCTGTTAGGGGAAATACCTTAATACCTCCTTAGCAGAGCTATCTGACACCATATCAACTAAATCTACCCACCTAGTCTTTTTGTTAAGGTAATACTCAAGCATTATGCAAAGTGTATTAACCGCATAGGAGGCCCACTGCAGTTTGCCAGACATAAGATTTCTAAAGGCAGAATCAGCCCCAGGTAGAACTTGATGCTGGCTGTCCCCACAGTGAAGCAACAGTATCCTAAACAGGGAGCTATAGAGATTGGGAAAGGCTCACCTTTTGCTTAACAAGTTGGTTGGTTGGTTGCGGTTTAAGCTTTGAGAACACTTGTATGCCTAAATGAGTGCATGCCAACTAACATTTCATTTCCAGGGAACTCACAAAAAAAAAAAACTGTTTTAATCAGAGAATGCCTATCTAGCACTTAGCAAGAGCCTCAACCGTGGACAAGCCTGTTCTTATCTTAATTTATCCCAGAGGCTGAAGCTGGCAAGTGACCCTGCAGAAGCACCTTGCTGTGGCTTTTTGAGGATATCAGTGGAGCTCCAACAGGTACAATTCTCTGGCAAACACACTTCATACACACAAGGCCTTGGGTCAAGGGACAAACAGGGACAAGGTACAAGAAATTGGGTGCTTAAAAAAAAAATAATTTAAAAAAATCATCATCCTGTCCATGCTTCCACAACCTAATGGGAACAGAGACTGATCAACAGGGACTGATCGACCACAGGATCATCACTCTCCTGTCCAAGCTCCTGGCAAGCTATATTTCACCTTACACTTGCTGCTTTGACACATCTGCTCAACTTCCATTCCAGTGGTGCTGCCCCACACCATGAAGCTCTTTACAGTCTCTCGCCCCTCCAAGTTTCATGACTCCTTTCTCATGTTTCTTATTATTTTGCCTGGAGAACAAATTCTTCAGCGATAAGAGGAACAGGGACAAGGAGGATTATTACGCAGTGTTTGCCTTGAGAAACGATTTTGTGTTTTTCTGTTTGTTGTGTTTATAACAAAAGAGCATTCAGAACAAAAGAGAGAATAAGAGCCAGCATGGGCCAGATGCTTCCCCCACAAGCCTTGAGTAACTTTCATTGTTGAGAGGAGCTGAGAAGCAGTTGGAAAAAGGAGAAAAGATAAAAGAGAGAAACAAGATGATGGGTGGTGAGTAGGTTGGTCTGTAGACAACAGGAAGTTAAGAGAGTGAGAAGAGAATCAATGAAGAGACAGAAGGCAAAACCAAAAAGAATGGAAAAGGCATAATGAGGCGAAGAAAGCAAGCACTAAAACAGATTAGAAGGGCAAGGTAGAGGAATAAAAGAGAAAAGGAAGGAAAAGGCAGCAGCAAAGTACTAGAGGAAAAGAGATAAGAGGTGACTAGATAGAAAAGGTGAACACAAACAGAGAGAGGTACAGGAGAAAATTGCAGAATTACCCAACCAGAACAGCCTAGACACAGCACTGAAGAGATCATGGCACTAAACCAAAGTTGCCTTTAACCTCTGCCCTTTACCACAGTGAAATGCAGATTGCAGCTAATGTCTCTGAAAACCTTTCTTATTAACCGAGTCGATAAATCAGTGAAGTCAAAATTTTTTAATATTTTAACAATCACTTGCAAAGGGGAAGTAACCTTTGCAAAAAAAAAAAAAAAAAAAAAATTAATAGCTCTGCAGAAACCAACACACTGAAGGGAAACTCCAAGCAGTAGCAACATATTGAAAATACTGCTTCCTGTACCTATCTTGGTGCTACACGAGAGACATGACAACCCTCAGAAAGTCATCTAAGGTCTCCTAGTCCTGCTTAGAATCATAGAATCGTTTCGGTTGGAAGAGACCCTCAGGATCATTGAGTCTAACCATAACCTAACCTAACTCTAGCACTAAACCATGTCCCTAAGAACCATGTCTAAATGCCTTTTAGACACCTCCAGCGATGGTGACTCCACCAATTCCCTGGGCAGCCTGTTCCAATGCCTGACAATATACTTCCCATAACACTTCAGGCCTTGTCCTCTTCTGTCGCTGTAATTAGGAAAAGACTCCTGCCCAGCATTTAGGCCACAAGCCCACTTTTTTCTGAGTAAAGTTGCCTGGACAACCAGGCTTTCTAGCAAAGAGAGGACCTATGTATCTGTGCATTTGTCCTTTTTTTATGCCATTTATCTTGGTTTATTTTAATATTGGTCCACATGTAAGAATAGCAATAATGAAGTACATGCTGAGAATGCTGTAAATATATAGTTATACAAGCAACTGCCCTTCTTACGATCTCAGTTTCTGCTTCCTTTTCTCTGGGACATACAGGCAACAGGTGCACTACATCTGAAACTGCCCCAAAGCCCATGTCCCAGTCCTGGATTAGGATGCTGCAGCGACTGGGGAGGCGGAAGCACCAGCAGAGCTGTGTTGAGGGCTCAGGGGTAAGCTAGCAGGAGGCTGCAGGGTAGGAGTGAGAGGCTTTGGCCAAAACGTCTGCGGTGAGATTTTTTACATAACAGTTGCTGCGTTTTGCCATGGTTTTCTCCACTCTCAGCAAGAAACTGAATTTGAAGGGCAGTGTAAAGAAAACAACCTGGCTAACGAAGTTCAGTCAAAAGCACCAGCACCAGCGTAAGAGACTTCCCTAGCAAAGTCCTAGTCAGCAGCGTAGCAAGAGGAATATTCACCTGATTCAGGAGAGTGAAGAGGCCAGAGAGGAACAGAAGGTATGAGGCTGAGGGAATTAGGGTTGCCATTCAGCTGAGACCGCCGATGCCCTTCCTTTCTTTTCCCAAGAGCTGAACAGCACATACATAAGGAGTGGATTATTTTTTAGGAGTCTTCACAAACTAATATTTAATTTGTATTTCTCAATAAAATAGTATATTCAGATGGAAAAATGTGATTTCTTAAGGGCGGGAAACATTTTTTATCTGGAAAAATAGAAAGAATCCCTCTTTGGTACATACGGGGCACCATCCTTTTGGATGATGGGAAGTTTGATGAATGCAGCTAGGCAATGTTCTCTAGCTGCTTAACCAGCTGCAGTGTTTAAGTCAGACAGATACCAATCAGAAAGCATAGGCTTCCTCACAGCAGCATTTTATGCCTAGCCTGGTCAATCCTGCACCAGTGCAATGGGTGCTGGGGCATGCTGCCTGCTTGGCACATGGAGCCAGTCTGGGCCTGCACACCATGGCATGGGGTGGAGGCATTTCAGCAGAGTGAGCTACCTTATCTCATGTCCCCATTTAGGCATACTTCTCACACCCCAACATTAGTAAGAGAAAAATACACACACAGCCAGCCCATACACATACAGTATGCAGAGTCAAACCCACCCACTATACATACACACTGCCCAGCAAATACACACACATATTGACACAGCAGCTCCGACACAGAAACACACTGACACATAACTGGGCACAAGCAGAACTGCGTAGTCACAAACACTTCTGGAGCCATTTCTCATCCAGCTGGAGCGCCCAGGTACCCAACCCCATTCACACATTTCCCAGCAATGGCATGGAGGGTTGTAGCCTGGGGCAGGGGGGGGTGGGGAGCAGAGGCTGCGAAAATGGCTCACTAAAATCACATGTGATTATGGCAGCAGGATTCACAGGAAAGAAACAAAGCCCCTGGCTGACCCTTCTCTGATCCCCTCCCTGTTGTAATCTAAATTAGCTGCCGTTGAATTGAAAACACTCGGGCAGCAGGATTTGAGCCTCCTCTCTCCCTATTCGGGCTTGTTTCACCTCCTGGGCTGACAATGGCTAAGTCAATGTGGTTTATCACTCCTGTCCCGGCAGGGGGGAGTCTGAGCTGCCCTGTGGCAGTGCTTCCCTCTCCCCCCACCTACAGCACCCCACGTTTGCCGGTCAGTAGCCAGGAGCAGAAGTACCAGCCCGTGTAGGACAGGGAAGAGCGCAACGTGAAGAGTGCTCCAAAACACCACACACCACTCCTCTGCTGAGATCCAGCCCAAGCAGAAGAGAAAAGACAAGATTAAACCTATCTCTAGGGAGAGCTGCCTTACGCAGCCTGTCAGGCTCTGCATTGCCAGCAGGGTCAGTCACCAAAAAGGGGGGGGGTGGGTGGGAGGGATCCCGGCATGCAGCCTTGTCACCTCATCCCAGCAGTTCTGTCCTGCTCCCCCTTGGAAACTGGGTGCCAGCAAGCCCGGGGGTGCATCTCCCCTAAGCCACCTCCTCATGTTATACAGACTTTTCAGGGGAAGACTATGCACTTCCTGATACATGCTCTCTGTCTTCCCCAGCCTCCTTCCTCACCCTCCAGCAATGCTGCCCTGTTTATGCAAACCCATCAGGCTCTTGCATTGCTCCCTCTGGGTGCTCCACACACCCTTTGTCCTCCCCTAGTATCATTCCTACACCCTTTCACGGCTCACTTCCACTCCTACACACGTTTCTGCTTGTCCTTTTGAAAACTAGAGTGGTTACATTCAGCTAGCCTAGCTGTGCAAGGATGCTGTGTATGAAAATGCTCAGGTGTACTTCTGTGGGCAGGTGGAGGATTCTTTGGGGCCCATACTTCCATATAAAACATTCACATCTGAGTAATTTTATGTTCTGATACACAAACAGATATGTAACGTGCTATTGCGGTGCCTGTACAAATACTAGCGTGTCTGAGATTACCAGTGCATGAATTAATAATATTAAAATGTGTATTACTTTATGTCCATATATATACATAGGCTTTTATTTCTGAGCATACATTTATTTGCACACATCCTACTTCATACATACAAAGTATGTATATATGCATGTGTTCATATGAATGAGCAATATATAACTGTATTTTTGTGTTTGCATATCTGTGCTTGCTTGCATTCATGTATCTACTATATTTGTTTATATGTATGCACTTTTGTGTACCAGTATTCACCTGTTCCCTATTTGAAAGCCTATATTTTTATTGTTTATTTCTACTGGGCACAATTTGTCCAAAACCAAACACTAACTTTCACATTCACAGAAGCATTGACATTAACAAAAATCAAAGCAAAATAAAATCCAAAATGGAAACTTCTGTAGGTAATGAAGGAGGGGTTTTTCTTAGTATTTTGTTGTGCAAAAAAAATCCCTCTTTGCAGCAATAAGGTCTCAAAACCCAGAAAAAGGGAGAGCTTGGACAATAGAGATAACAGTTTTGCTGAAAACCTTAAGAAACTTAACACTATGAGCCAAATCCTCAAAATAAATCTGTATTTTTCCAACACGATGTGAAGGGTAATACTTTTAATATTTTACATAACCATTTACAGTGGGTTATGCCACAACTGCTGTTTTGTACAGCCACTCTTTGCTTTACACTTCAGTGTAAGGAGAGGTTCTTGGTACTCCCCAATGGCAACTCCCAGAAAAGGCTGCCAAGGGAATCGCACAGGAGCCGTGCCTGCTCTGACCCAGGCCTCTCCCAGAGAAAGCTTTGGAAACTGGAGAGGTCACAGTCCTGGCTGCACAGCTCTCTCCTTCCAATCCACATGACGGCAGTGACAGTCTTCCCCCCCAAAATACTTCGCTCTGAAACAGCTCTCCCTGTGGCCCTGTTTCAGCGTCTGGCCTGTTCGTTACTGAGAGAGGTCAGGGACTCCAAGAACAGGTTTATAGGCAGAGATGGTTTAAATATCCTCAGTATGGACGAGCTTCAGATCTGAGTTCCCCAGAGGTAACACACATTATGGGAGAGCTGCGAGGAAACAGGCTCAGCATTGCTCTGTGGCCTTTGGTCTACCATAGCAACAGCTTCATAAAGCACCTATGCCACTTGTTCCAACAGGGCCTTCCCTCTTGGATTCGTTCCTTCGGGGGATTTGGGCAGATTGTACACGTATGTACCACACAGAAAACACTGTCACAGTTGGCTCTGACACTGCTGTGGTCTGTCTGAGCAAACAGGCAGTGGACAGTTGGGACAAACTGTCCAGCCCATAGCTCCAGGTAGGGCTGAGGTGGTGTTCACAGGGGAAGCCATCACACATCTTTCCAGGAGGGAAAGTGCTTGGCCTCAGGTCAGTGCTTCTGCACAGATTTGTTCCAGTTTAATTGACCAGGTGGGAACAGGGTGCACTTTGTTTGAAAGAGATTATACTCCTGAATCAGCTCTCCTGCCAAGGTCTGTTATCGCTCTGCAAACAATGTGAGTATGGGGAAACGTACCTGGGAAAGCAAAGACTGGATGCATGAGGAAGAGCGTAGATTCCTCTGTTGATGATACAGATAAGTAGGGCTGGCCATTCCCTAGCTCAGAAATTAAACTAAAGAAATGAGATGGCAGGTCTAGGATCACAAGAAGCGATAGTGCACGGAATACATGCTGGTCAGTCCATTAACCATGGCCACTGACAGAACTACAAGAGTGCTAACAAGGGGAGATACAGAAAGGAAACCACACACAGGGGAAGACTGTCTTTAATTGTCTATCCAGTCTTTAAACCTGGTCTCTTCAGCCTGTGGTCTTCTAGCCACTAAGCAGCATTTTTAAACATCCGTAGTTCCCCTTCTACAAAACTCTGCCCTAGGCAGGGCCAGGCACCATGTTTGTGTCCACTGTCTGAGTGCGTTTGTTTCAGCGTGTCACATAACCCTCTAGCCAGCTCTTGGCACCTCCTGTATTCATGCCTTCTTCCTGTCAGGCCATCTCTCTTTTTCCTTTCTTCCGCTTTCTTCAGGACTCGGTCCACCCCTTTGGGGCTTCTCCATCTGTCCTTTTCCCTATTGCTGTGCCTGTTTCTGAGCAATGTACATATTTCTGTACATTCCCCCGCTGACATGTATTGCCTCTTCGCCCTGCTACTTATCGATTGCTCCTCCTTTCCCCATCTGCCCTTCCTCTCATCACTCCTTCACTCATCCTTTTTAACTGCTTCTACCTCCCCATACCCCTCCCAGCCCCTGCAGATGTACTTCCCTCATTTCTGCCCCAAAGTCCCTTGGGGAAGGATGGTATTGTCACCGCAGGGTTCAGAGCATGAGTGGGGGTGGGGAGCTGCCCTTCAGTGCCATCAGCCTTTTGGCAGATAGGAGGTGGCCAGAGGGAGCTGGGCTGCATCCTCTGCAGTCTCTCACATCCTCAGCACACAGGGTGGGTGCAGCAGCCCTGCTATCAGCTGTGCCAGTGCCGGGAAAGAGGGAGGCCAGGCAAAGCAGGCTTTTTGGCAGGCACAGCCAGTACCACATGTGTAAGCCTCAGAAACACGAGGATTGAAAGTTACTGCTACTTTTTTAGACAGCTGGAGCATATTCAGTGTCATTGTCCTTGTGCTCAGCCACACTGCAGAGGCCCCTCAGTCCTGCACACTGCTCATGTGTTCCTCTAGGCTGCAATGAGGCTCCTTGTCTTTGCCTTCCCACAGTATACCACAGAGTCCCTCTCAGTAATCCTCACTTCTGACCCACCTAGGCATGCACACACACACTCACTCACACATACATATGTGCATATCTCAGCCCTGCAATCCTCAAGCAGCCGAATTTCTAAAGAAGCAAATACCTCACAACAGTCAGTCTAGCAGACATCCTCCCTGGGAAACTGAATCTCCTTGGCAGTGGAGAGAGTGAAGGGACAGAGATAACACAGTGAGATTTTTCAGAAGTAAGATCAGGAAACAGACATCTCCCATCGAGACATCCACACACCCTCTACTCAGAAATACAGTAGGAGAATTTAGGGGGTGAAAATAAAAGAAATGTCAAAACCAAGGAGGATCTGGTTGAGTGAGACTGAGCACAGGAATTTAGGTGTGATGTCAGGGACTGTGCCTTCGAGCCAAATGTCCCCAGCTGAAGGACTGCTGAGTTATTCCTACTATGATTCTATACTTCTGGTACAGCCATTTGGAACCAGACACAGAACAGAGCAGTAACTTGCCAGATCCTTGGTCTTCAGGCGATCACAGAACAATATGTCAAGCGCTTCAAAATACCTCGCTAATTGCACCTCCACCCCCCTCTCCAGTCCATTATATTTATATGCATATACATCACCTCTGCAGCACTGTAGGATCTGGACACCTCATAGCCTCGATTTTTCACAGCACCCCATTGAAAGGAGGAAAGAACTGAGGCAAAGAGAGACTAAAAGTAGATCCCATAAGCACTTTCTCAGTCCCTTAAATGGAAATCAAAAGCCTAGAAGAAGAGATGACTATTGCTACTATTAGTCCAAAAAGCAAGGACCCAGAGGAGCTGTAATGCAAAGCGGCAAAAGGAAAGGCAAAGGAAAACTGTAAAGCCCAGCAGTCTCCAGGCTATGTTGTACTTGCACTGCTGGGAGGTATCCCCTTCAGAGGGGACCTACAGCCTGTGCCTTTCTGAACCTGCACTCACTCCTCTCTACTTCTAAAAAAGCAGCTATTAAAGAACCTGCTCTTTCTCTCCATTGACAGAGTAGCTCTGTGGTTGGTGCAATACCCCAGAACATGAGACCTGCATTCAGCTTCTCTGTTAAGGCACATGGAGGACAGGGAGGTGATTTGAGACAGCCAGCATGGCTTCACCGAGGGCAACACCTGCCTGAACAACCTAGTGGCCTTCTACGATGCAGTAAATACATCAGCGGACAAATGAAAGGCTACAGATGTCCTCTATCTGGATTTCTGTAAAGCTTTTGACATGGTCCCCCCCAACATCCTTCTCTCTAAATTGAAGTGGTATTGATCTGATGGGTAGACTGTTCAGTGGATGAGGAACTGGCTGGATGGTTGCATCCAGAGAGCAGTGGCCAATGGCTCAATGTCCAAATGGACACCAGTGACAAGTGGTATTCCTCAGGGGTCTGTACTGGGACCAGTACTGTTTAATGTTTCCATCAATGGCATAGACAGTGGGATCGAGCGCACCCTCAGCAAGTTTGCAGATGACACCAAGCTGGGTGGTGCAGCTGACACACCTGAGGGACGGGATGCCATCCAGAGGGAACTGGGCAAGCTCGAGAAATGGGCCCATGCAAACCTCATAAGATTTAACAAAGCCAAGTGCAAGGTCCTGCACCTGGGTCAGGGCAATCCCCAGTATCAGTACAGGCTGGGGGATGAAGGGATTGAGAGAGGACTTGGGGGTACTGGTGGATGGAAGATTGGACATGAGCTGGCAATGTGCACTTGCAGCCCAGAAGGCGAGTCATATCTTGGGCCGCATCAAAAGCAGTGTGGCCAGCAGGTCAAGGGAGGTGATTCTGCCCCTCTACTCTGCTCTGGTGAGACCCCACCTGGAGTCCTGCATCCAGCTCTCAGTACAGGAAAGACACGGGTCTGTTGGAGAGGGTCCAAAGGAGGGCCATCATGAAGATGATCAGAGGGATAGAACACCTCTTCTATGAAGACAGGCTGGGAGAGCTGGGGTTTTTCAGCCTGGAGAAGAGAGGGCTCTGGGGAGACCTTATTGTGGCCTTTCAGTACGTAAAAGAGGCCTATAAGACAGTGACAGACTTTTTATCAGAGTCTGTTGCAATAGGACAATGGGTAATGGTTTAAAACTAAAAGAGGGGAGATTCAGGCTAGACATGAGGATGAAATTTTTTCCAATGAGGGTGGTGAAATACTTGCACAGGTTGCCCAGAGAAGTAGTAGGTGTCTCATCCCTGGAAACATTCAAGGCCAGGGTGCACGGAGCTCGGAGCAACATGATCAAGTTGAAGATGTCCCTGCTCATTGCAGGGGTTTGGACTAGAGAAACTTTGAAGGTCCCTTTCAACTCAAACTATTCTATGATTCTGATTCTATGATTAAGACACACTTTTTCTATATTTCTAGACATGGTGTTCATGGATCCACAAGTTGCTATTGGAGCACAAACCTACTCACCATGCTGCTCTGAATGCCTGATTAGGTCTCATAACTACCTGTGGTAGTCCTTAAAATATACATGTCCTCTTCCTCTTAAATTCAAACATAGTCATGTTGAAAAAAATGACTGGAGTGAAGACTAGAAAGCCATCTCTCTGTACCTATGCCATTTAAGGAAAGAATCAGGCTGCCTCATGCCTCATACCCAATGCATCCTTAATTATACTTTGTATGAGGATGTGCCCCACTGTCTGACCCAGAATTTGCAATTGCTGACTCCTTAGGGCCTCCACCACTGCAGTTGCCTCCAGTAATGAGAAGGGCTTCCCAAAACCACACTAATCACCACTGCATGTTGTGTCTCTTCTAGAAAGGATGCAAACAGAATTTTCAGAACTAAAGCAACGACAGAAATTTGCCTCCAGTTTATGATAGCCACTGAGTGTGTTTTGGGGGGAACATGTTTTTTAGGTGTAGTTTCCTAAATGCTGCCTATAACCCTCTTCAGATTCAGAAGACCCTGTATTGAATTCTGTCTTAAATAACAAGCACTACACTATCTGTTTGTAGAAGAAGCAGCAGAAGGAAGGGCAGGTGAACTACAACAGACATTGATGTGGTCCTGGGAAACTCTCTCATGTGTGCACAGGCAGTGATGGGGTATGGCCTGTTTAGACTTCCTAACTCCAGCTCGTGTCCTGGCACTACAGTCAGTGTAGAACTCCTTTTCTCCAACTTTAACTCACATCTGTTTTTCTAGATCTTCTTGTGGTAGCACAGTGAGACAGAGAAATGGAAAAAGGGATGAAGAAGAAACTAAGCAAAAAATAAGGGAACAAAATATCTGTCTTACAGAAAATTAAGAAAGGTGAGGAAAAAAAGTGAGAGAAGAATGAGATGCAGGTTAAGACAATGCAAGAAAGGACTAGCCGTGCAAAAGAAAGATATTTGTGAAAGAAAGGACAAGAACATAATAAACATGAAAAGGAGAAACAGCTGATATGGAAACCTATGTCTTTCTAGTATGTGATATTTTTCTGACTTTTAGAAAGTAATCAGGTACAAGTTGCATTACAGGGTAAGGGAAGGATGTTCTTGCAGCATTTTTGTGTGAAGTGAAGCAACTAGTGCAGCACTGAGTAATGGGGACAGAACAGGTGCAGGATTCCTTCACTGTCTGCAGAAGAATTTTCTTTTTGGTTGAAATCCCAGTACTTCAGCAACTCAGTAATTTTCTCCTGGTCAAGAAATATCTCCTGCACTATCCCTGATTTTAGGTGCAGGCTCTGTGCAGCTCTTTGTATCACAAAGGTGCAGGGCACCACAACCATTCAGCCTAACCCATGCCAAGAGTTCAAGTTTCCCTGGGAATTTGGGACCCTGAGCCAAACCACGTTTAACAGGTCCAAAGAGTTATCAGATAACACATTCTTCAGGCTTTCAGAAGAATCACTGGATCAGAGACAGAGAGGACAATGCGCTAGTCACATGAGACCCTAAATTGACCTAAAAATGCAGTGAACCTCAAAACTCCATAAATAACATTTATCTGCAACTGATTCCTAATCAAGTGTTGATGCAAGATTTATGGGAACACCTTAAACTGTGGGGCAAAATGTAGTACCAAAATACATGTCTGACCACTGTTGCCATTATCTGAGAAAAATAGATGTTCATACAGCAGAACCAAGCCTCCCTGAATCCCATCCCATTCTGTGCCAGGCTCAGTGTAAGATCTGGAATTACTTCCCCATGGCAGCCACTCCCCTGATTCTTCCAGAGTTTGCCCCAGAGAGCTCAGAATATTGCAGAAACCAACAAATGAAACTACTGATGATGTTATCTTCAGAGCCTGGAGCCAGCTAGGGATGGACTATTAATAAGATCAATTAGTCCTCTTAAAGTGTCCATCTTAAACCAGGATGACACTGTAGAAAACACTATATCTAAACAGTGGGAGATAGCCATGTCCTGAACATCTATCTCAACACCTACAGGCAAAAGGGAAAACAACTTGTATTAGTTCTGGTTTGCTGACATGGGAACCAGGCATGTAGTGATTACATGTTTTGACCCAAGAGAAAATCTGTGATGGAGCCATAAACTAAACTGAATATCCAGAGGCCCAGTGCTTCACCAGCTAGGCAATCCACAATCTTCCTCTGGACTAAAAGCAGACTTCATGACACAGGTGGCTGCTAGGTCTGCTAAAAAGAGCCACTGCAAATGCTGTATTTTCAATGTGGTTCATGTTCATCCTAGATTTCATGCTCCTTTACTCACTTGAAGCCTCTGGCACCAAAGAGTAATTTGCTGGGAAGCAAGAAAATGTAGCTATGGATCATAAACTCTCACTTGCCTGCTGGGAATGTGCACAGCTGATGCTATCAGGGGAACCTACACATGTCAGATTCTGCCCACTTAGCCCAGATCAGAAACAAGAAAATTACCTTTAGAGCTGCACTCCAAATTTTTGTGCTTAGATGACTAGGAAACTGATGTTCCAGTAGGACAATCACTCTAAACTGGAAAGAACTCACCGGATGGTGTTACGCACCAAAAGAAGCTGGGGTACAGTCCTTGGGATATTGCTCCACAGAACATGAGAGTATCATCATGACCGCCAAAGCATATTCTTGCTTTTTACTGAGAAGAATAAGCACTGCTCAGTACTGTGACACTGTTCGTAAACTGTTGTTGGCAGGACACAACCTGGTCAAAGACAGGACCAAGCTAACACTGAAGAACACAGACTCTTGCAACCCTATGGCCTGTTCTCTCCATAGAGACCTTCAAAAGGCTGAACAGAACCTTGGTAGCTGGTAGTGCACTTGATCCCAGCCACAGAGAATGAACATGACATGCCTCAACGCCGTTTATCTTTCTCTGTCTCTAATTCTGGCTTCCTCATCGCCCAATTTCTGGACCTGATGTAAACTGTTGTGCTGAAGCAGGTTTATACAAGTTCAATATGCTCTGCAGACATCAGCTGTCTCCTGCCAGGCAGCAACTTTGGACATTGAACCTGCCCGGCCCCTTCCATCAGTCAGTTTTCAAGGTGCCCATAAGACAGCAGGGAGGTCAGTTTGGGTTCTCAGTTTTCTAGTACAAAAACGGCTACAGAGATCCAGAGAAAGCTGTGGTTGACAAGCATGCACAGCTCTCAGGCAATAAACCATGGCCATGTTCCCCAGCAGACACCAGCCTTTCCAGTTCCACTCTGCTTTCCCTCCCCTATCACATGCTCAGCTGGTGGGCAGTCATGTTTCAACTCCCACCAAACCAACGGAAGTGTCCAAGATACCTCAGTGGGGTAGAATCCCTATTGTGGGGACATTTGCTCTTCCAAATTCCCATTTGAGACTGACTTGTCAGGTGGATAAGCTATTCCCTATACTCCACTGCGAGTTTCCATGATGAAATAGCTTACCCTCTCTTCTGTTGCCTCTGTACCCCTTTCTGCCATCCTTTAAGCAGGGAGGTACAATCAGAATAGGAGCAAATGCATACATACACAAGAGTTAGTGGCATGTTAAGCAGTGGTAGTAGGACTCATGGAGCAGATACGGATTTTATCCATGGCAGGAAGGATCTTACAATTGACCTGACTTCACTCTGGCTCTTCTCCAGCTGGAAAGATGCTGCAACATTTGACAACAGTCAATGGCATTCAAGTCCCCCCATTCTGTGTTCCCTGTATCCCCAACTTCCCTGCAGTTTTGAAGACCCACCACAATTGCCCCTCTTTGTGACCTGATGCTGGGAATAGGTCAAGCTCCACCAATTTGAAATTAAGTCAGACACACAGCAGTCTAAGTGACAATAAATTTAACCCCTTTTCAAAGAAAACAGGAGAATGTATGTCACCTGTCTCATGCACAAATTGCATGAACGCAAATTAGTACAACCTGAAAAACCAGGTGGAGACCAATCACAGCAATCCAACACAGACAAGCCTGTGTCTGCTCACCCCAGATACCACTTCTGTCATACCTACCTTACAACACCTCTCCCACAAGCCATTACCATTTGAAATCTTTGCCCTGACCACTTGCCCTGTGACATTTTCTTCAGCTGGTTTCCTAACTCCCTGACATGCAATCACCCTCCCACTGCCAGACCTGGAAATAGACTTCAAGCCTTCTAATTTTGTCATCCCATTATCCCCTGGTCCTTCTTCTGTTCTCTTCCACCTTAGCACCTCTGCAGCCAAAGCTCCGAGATGCGTAACATAATGTGAACGTGCAACTGGCTCCTCCAGCCTCCCCTTCTCACCACACACTTGTGCATCTGCCCCATACTCGCTCTCCTGTAACAGGCACCCTCTTACCCCCAAGCTTCAGTGCTGTGCTCTGTACCCAGCACTGCCCACCTCCTGCATTCCCTCTCTTGCACATTACACATTCCCCTTGCCTTTACAATAGTTATCTTCTGCATCATCTCTTCTCCATCATCTTTCTCCTCTCCGGCCTCATTTTTTTTTTTTCCAACATCTACCTCCTCCTCTCTTTCTCAGGTTTAATCTAGACTGAGTTTGAGGTGTGATGTTAGCCACAAAGGGTAATCTGGTCATTTAACCAGTCTAATGTGGACACAGCATACTGGCTTTAAGTCATGTTAAATGGATCAAGTTAGAATCTAAGAGGTGTGCTTTAAATCCTAATTCAGGCAAGAAAACAGTGTTTATTTGCACATCTCTCAGTTTTTATCAGTTTCTGACATCCTTTCCAAGAGTCTCTCCTCAGTTTTGTTCTTTTGTAACTCATCTCTTTTTCCTCCCTTTCTGTCCCAAAGAAGCTCCTTTACATAGCTTCTTCATCACCCTAAACAGGACACAAGCCTTTTTTTTCCCTTCAGACTCATCTACCCACAAGATGGATTTTTACTCACTCCCAGGTGAATCACGTGGCTTTTCTCATTTAGATACTTCCCCTTTGCATGTTTGTTAACATGAGCTTGCTTCTCATTCCAAGTTTATCGCTTCCGTCTCAAAGATGGTATTTTTTTTTAGAATAACACAGAAGTTCTTTTCTGTCTTGGATATGGACAAGGTGAGGCTAGGATCCCAGAGGACTGTCACTAATCATACAGGGAGGCAGAAAAGGAACAGAAGAGAGACTAGAAAATAATGCTGGAGTTAAAGCACGAAGGCAAAATGTTACAGATAGGGCTGAGTAACAGCTTACATCCAGAACAAGGAGGCCTGATTCCACCTTCCCAGTGATGCCTCTAGTACCCAGGAGATGGCAGGTCGTAACAAAAACCGGATTGCATGAGGGGAGCCAACCTGCTCCAGCACTCCCCTCTGCCAGCCACTGCCTGGGGACACCGGATAGGGTCGGGTCTACTGGGGATTCCGGATTGCTCTCCTTTTCCTTGTCAGACAACGGGCCTCAAAGAGTGCCAAAACTGTCTGCGTTAGCTGAAATGTTCTTGTTTGAGGATGAGGATGGCTGATTTATTAGGGAATCTTTAGCGAAATTCCAGATATTTATTTCGTGTTACTCATTCAACTTTACGGTCAATTAGCAGGTCTTTTATGTCTTTAAACACACACTAATATACTGCAACACTTTTGGCTTGTAATGGCACCCGTTTCCTGGATTTTCTTTCCTTGCTGCTGCTAAAACAGGGCAGAAGCTACCAAAAATGATAAACAGGAAGCTGTAAAAAGCCAGATCATTTACAAAGCAACACATAGGCATACATATCCATAATGTATCATGGATAATGTTAAATAGCATGAAAAAGAATTATTTGTTCTGCTGTATCCTTTTGTACTTGAAGAAATACTGATGCATGATCTTGGTTTAACCAGCATAAAGAGCTGCTTGGTCTGCTCCCCAGATGTGCACAGATCTATAAAATTTCCTACAGCTGTTCTTTTGACAGTGCACTATAGAAAGCACTATTATTTGTCTACAGCAGAGCTCTTGCTGTTCTGTTGCAGGGGATCTGCAACGTATGTCACGTCTGTTGCATGTGCACTTGAAGAGAGTTTCCGCATTTCCTTCCTGTGACGTAACACTACAGATTTACAGCCAAGTCCCATCCTTCCTAAGGTTCCCAGTTCTAGATCTTTTTGCAACTTAAAATTTACTTTATCTTGCCTTTTAGCTACAAGTTTCAGACAGATTTTCTGGGGTACTTAAATATTGGTAAGCATTCATTTCAATACTCGCCCACTCCAAAACCTCCCACCTTCAGCTGCATCCCACTCCTCCCTCTGGTGCCCATCACACTGCTTCCCATCTGCCCTCCCAGCCATCCAAACCTGCTGTCTCTCCTTGCCCCAGCTCTCCCACCCATTCCCTCTTTTTCTTTCCCTTTTCCCCTTCACTCTCCCCTCCTTCCCTCTCCTTCCTTTCTCTTGCTTTTCACTTTCTCTGAACAACTGGAATGCTGCCGGGACTTGGCAGATGACCCACCGGTGTCCAAATTAGCTAAATCAGCTATATTAGCTGCATTAGCTGTGTGTGCTACAAGGAAACTATTTTGCAAGCTCACCTCTTTCAGTCCTAGGGCCATTTTTAGGAATTCAGTTTCCTGCAGTCATTTGGCGCCTGAAGCTGTTTGCTCCTGAACTGAGCCCTGGCACGCAGCTAGGGCAGGCTGTGAGGTGTGTGGTGATGCACCCGAACAGCTATTTATGATGTAAAAATGTACTCATTGCCCCTGGAAACTGGCTTTCCCGCTCAGCTCAGGCACTGGTTGCTAAGCAATGTGCTTGTGCTTAGCGGGTAGTGGGGAGCAGGGCTAAGATCTGGCAGCCATTCTCTTAGGAGTAACCTGTTGCAAAACAGGGGGGCAGAGACAGGCAGAGGGCACAGAGGGGCTGGCTGATTTATTGTAATGTTTGACTGACAGTTAGTTGGTTGACAGAGACAATAAGTGGATGGGATGGAAGGAAGAGCAAACCGGTTCCCATGGCAACTGTGCTTAAGTCATCTGAGGTCACAATGATGACTGAAGCTGCCAGAGAAAATTAATTTTGATGTGAGGATAAATCTCACAGCAGTGACTGCATGACTCCGTTTGCCAGCTCAAGATGCCTGGGCAGCCCTGCACTCCTCTTGCCGCCCCCCCCTTCCCCACCCTAAACTGGACAGCATTGGTCCCAGCTACAGTGCTCCTCGGGGCTCCCCCAAAGCCAGATCATCTATCTCAATGCCTGTCCTGAATTCACTCCTAGCTATTTTTGTTTCTGGGTCACCGAGAATACATCTGCACAGCCAGCAGAGGTTGATGGCAGTGTGGGCTGGCACATCCACGCTCCTCCTCACCAGGAGCAGGGGCTGCCCGCGGCTGCGGGGCCGCTTTTACACCAGCCCACCACCCACTGCTGCGGACGGCTCAGCTCGCCAGTCGCCACCCCCTCACTGTCCTCAAGTACCCGACTCCATAAAAAGCCAGCGCATACGTGCTTAGTGACGATAAAATCACGTCGTGGTGGTTTTTTTTGGTTTTTTTTTTTTTTTTTGTTTTTTTTTTTTTTTTTCCCTTTTTCTGGGGGCGGGGAAGCGTCAGGCAGCGCTTGCACACTTGCAAACCTTTCAGCCGGGAAAACGCTGGAATTGAGCAGGCCGCAGAATCTTGCTGTGCTGAAACGGATTTCTGTTGCCATCTGGTGGCATTTGGGGAGCACCTGGAAATGTAGAATAAATACTAAAATCCACGCCCTCGCCATTCTTAGGGCGGGGCTTGTTCTTAATTTATTCCACAGGCTTTTACTCTGATCACATCACAATTTCCTCACTTTACAAGGGAGTGGGGGAGAATGTTAATGTTATTAGATTATTTATTTAGCAGTTAATCTAATGTAGATTCCAGGTTATATCTGTCATTGCAAGCCTTCTCCACAGTTTTCAGTTCAACACTGGCAATTTTCTTGACTATTGCACATACTGTAGTCAAGACTCCCTCCTAACCTCTGAAGTTTGTGGTTTAGCTCACCCTAGATTAGAAATCTTCACTCTAGCTCTGAGAGTTGCTAAATGAGTCATCCACAGTGGGTCACTTAATGAATGTAAAATCACCAACCCCATCAGCCTGTTGCACAAATCTCCTTATAAAGATTGCACTTCTACTTACTGAGGAACTAACAAAGCACCAGCCAGCCCCAGACTCCCTCTCTGTCTCACCAAGGCCCCCCCTTGCTGGCTTAGGGCAGAGGCCTCATGGAAGACAGAGATCTCACATCAGATGGTTTGCCCTGACACATTCCTTTTCTTTTGTGGGCAATATCGCAGCTTCTGCTAAAGCCTGGCTTAAGCTACAGCACAAGAGTTTCCGCAGGTAGTCACAAATTTACCCTTCTGTCATTTAATTGTTCCCTGGTAGAAAACAATTTTTTCTCCCAAACCTAAGAACTGCACGGATAATTCAGAAGCAGGGCATTCTGATGGCATTTGATTGTAGTCCTCCTTAGGTTTTTGCTCCCACCTATGCTTACGTCCTTGTTCAAACCCTGCCTTTGTGCTTCCCTCTGTGCCAGTCTTGCTCTTGCCCCCCTTCCCTGCTCCAGCCCAGCTCCAACAAACTGACTTTACCACTCAGGCACAGAACACCCACTCTGGTGTTCCCAGAGGCAGGGATGACTCATGACATCTTGTCACTCCCAGCAACTGGGCTGATGAAATCCAGAGAGCAGGCAGCCACACTAAAGCTCCATGTGGATGTTGGTGCACCAGCACCAGCCTCTGCCCCATGTGAAGCTATTTGTGGAAGTGCAGCAGCTGCTTCACTAACTCAGTCTCAGGGCTGAACCTTCTCTTGCCACACAAAACTAATGAAGACCATCCACGTTGTTTTGGTACTTTCAACGTATATTATATGTCACTTTTGACCCAGTCTCCTGTGTGTGCTGTTGATGGTGTCATGAGGGCCCAAACAAGCCCTCCACTGCAGAAGGCGAGGCACTTCTTTTAACAGTTTATGTAGACCCCAGGACAGGGCAGTCAGTGGAAGCTGCACTCACAACATTAAAGATAAGATAGAGGGACTGTGTGTGGATGTTTGCCAGTCCTGTGACCCACAGCGTGGTCCCAGGAAGGAACTCTGCAATGCAGCATCCCCACTTCCAACAAGAGCTGACTGGAAAAAATCCTGGTGGAAGTGTAAACATCCTTTGCTTTAAGTAAATAATTTTTTATTCTCTACATCAGTACTGACATCCACCAGCAACACAGGAAGGGTTAAGTGCTTGAGGGGCTCTAACCAGCAGAAATTCTCTCACCCAGCTTTCTACAGCTGCACGTTTCAGCTTCGTGTTCCAGCTTCACGCTCGGTCCAGTGCATTCACAACTGTTACCTCAGGACACAGAGCAGAGACAGGCACTAGAGAGTTGTTTGCCATCATGCTGCTGGGAGGCAGTGGGGGACAGATGGTGTTCCACAGCCATTTTGAGTTAAACACCTGATTCCACAAACATCACAAACCTAGGCAGTCTGAGACACCCCACCGATCTGTCGGCCCGCCCACTGCTCTGCTCTAAAACGAGGTAACTTCATCCCGCCGCAGTATGATGGCACTGGGTTACACGGGTCTGAAAGACACAGGAGACTCTAGAAACTTCATAGACAGAGGCTTTTATTAAGAATATTATCATTTTTTTTTTTTTTTTACAACTTAGGCCAGGAGCAGATCTTCATTGACTCCAAACTATTTTGTGATAGAGATTTGGTTACACAGCCACACTAGTAAATGAAATGTTGTCTGGGAGCATTCCCCAGCACTGAAATTTGATGTTCGCAGCCAATTAGCAATCTTCCAAACAGTTCTGGTCACGTTTTAGGAACCAGTACATGGTAAGTAATGGTCCAAAAGAACATCTGCATGCAGCCAGCCTGTTATGGAGGGTGAGTTTAACAGTATGGTCAGTCCATGCTCATTAGCTTCAAAGCTAGAGAAGAGTAATTTAATTTACTACCACAGAGTCAGCCTTTCTCCATGAGTGGGCACTGAGCCAATTTATAGACACTTTGTCCACTTTTCACACTTCCAAACTACTTTATGCTCTCTGCATGGCACTAAAATCATCTGCGGCAAGAGACTACTGCAGTTCAGGTCCAAAAACATATTTCATAAGCATGTCTCTACATGTAATGCTTGATTCCCTATGATGACAGAGCCAAGTTTATTGATTTTTTTTTAAGCTGAATTGCCTTTAGAAAATGAGAGCTTGTTGCTGGTTTTTAGGATCCAGGTTGTTGGAAACACAGGTTAATAGGTTAAGTGCATTGCTCTACCACAGATCCATGCTCTACCACACAACTCCCATTGATTTGAACCCAGACACGAAGACTCCCTGTCAGAGCCAAAGCCAATGCTGCTTTGAAACAAAGCCAGGTTACTCTAGATACTTAACACAGGGTTCCTGTGTTCCCAGAGCTTCATCTACAGACCTCCACATTCTTTCAGAGCTGGAAAAGAGAGCTTCCTTATATCTAGTGTTGCCTATAAAGAACTGAAGAGGAGTAATGGGAAATACAAATACCTCTTTCATTGTATCCTTGAGCTACTGGTTTGCATGGCAAAAATCAAATGGTAAATAAGTCTACCAGCCCAGAACTGGTGATTTTGAGTATATGGTTACTCATCTTGCTGGCAGCAATTCTTCCAGAGGCTGCAAGCTAACTTAGCTCTGAATATTTTGCATCATCACCAAGTGCATGTCATAACTGCAGCAATGCCATTTGAAGCAATCCAGAGCAGAACTGCTAACTCATACCAATTCTTAAGAAGGACTAAGGACGATTCACATTAAAATTTCAAAGCTCACAGACTGAATCAGGCCTACTGGTGTTTAGGGATTCTGCAAATGTTTACTACCAATTTGTTTGTCATCAAGTAATTTCTCTCCCTGACACAGACTACTTGAGCAGAGGGTGGTATTTTCAGAACAGCAGCCATCCAAAAATCCTTTGAAAACCTTACACAAGCCTTTTCAAATACTGTTTCCCCCTACCCCCCTTGTATTCATGCTGTGTCTCCTCAAATGTTTGAGACAAAAATCTTCTGATTATGCACAGGAACACAGTTATCCCAGTTCCTCTTTCATTGGACAGAAAGGCATCTGATGTTGACTATTCCTATAAACCAACAACTTCAGACCATAGTTAACAATATTGGAAAAAAATCCTGCAAGTAATTAGAATCACGTCTGGCCAACAGTAACACCACTTGAAGGAGTATGTTGTGCTTTCAAATGTGGACTGATGAGAAAGCTTTAATAGTTCAGAGAAGAAACTGAACTAAGTTCAAGTTAAATGGCTGTTTCGTTTTCCTGTTTCCACTCTACCACTTCAGGCTGAGTGGAAGAGTAGGACAGCAGATGCCTGTCCATGAAAGGAAACATTAGCCAGCCTCCATCTCAAGCTGTGTATCTTCCAAATTCAGTTATGTTTCAGCATGACTCACACAACTTTGGGACATCTTCCACTACAGTGTCTCCTGGGCATCAGTCACCTACCAGATAATTCAGCATCCTCAGCCAGGATGTTCCCCATCATAACCTCTCAACAGCTCATGGGACATAACCTTATAAAATACCCTGTCCCAGATTTATTGTCATTGACGACAGTGCTAGGAACTCATGAGAACTACATAGAAGTCCAGTTCTTTCTGAAAGCCAGTGAAGTCTCTGTCTCAACCACTTTCCTCAGCAATTAATTCACCAGTGTAATCTCATGACATGGAGAAGTGTTTCCCCATTTTCACTCCACAGTTTCATTGATTGGTCCCTTTGTTCTCATATTATGATACAGGAAGAACAGAGGCTCTTAAGTTTACTTTTCCTACTCTAGTGATTATTTAATAAACTAGGTGTCCTCTATTATATTGCTCCTTTCTGAGATAGCAACCTCAGTTTTATTAATCTCCCAGAGTTTTTACATGCCTTAATTGCTCAGGTCATCATTTCCTGAAATCTCCTTTTTAAGAGCAGACTTCTATGCTCCCCAGAGCATTCAGACAAGGTTGTCCACACTGGCACTGAAATATCACACCTGTGATTATTACAGAGCTAATTTAAAGCCCAGAAGGAGTAACATGAGCCTAAATGTTTTCCTTGCCATTGCACTGTTGACACGGAATTTCAATTAATGTTGCGCTGCCTAGTCACCTTCCCTGTTTAGGTCTGACTGAAGTCTTCCAGAGTCCTCTCTAATACGGGTGTACTGAATTACTTTGTCTTCTGCAGAAGTTGTTGCTTCACTGTTCGCTTTTCTCTCCTCTTTCCAGACGAACAATAAACACAACACAGGGCACAGGATAAATCCTTAAGATATTTTGCTTTTAACCTTTTGCCATGATGAAAATTAATTTTTCAATTGCACTCTTTGCTTGCTGCTTATAGGACAGTTCTTGTTCAAAGACCAGTTGTCTTTTCTTACACTGTAATGCTTAAAATTTTTAACATTTTTTGTTTGCGCAATTTAGGCAAGGCCATTTTGGAAAGTCCCTACTTAATTCTGGATTGTTTTTTTCCTACTGTTCAGCCTAACTGAGGCCACTCTATACCTATTTGTTTTCAAACTAGTAGCATTCTTCCAATTAAAAGCTAATTTCTCTACCTGCTGATTACTGTTAGGTGTGTTTCTGGCCATCCATCAGATCTCTTCCGTTTCAATTTTACTAGGCAAGATTTTTAAGCCAAAACTACAGTGACACAATCTTAATTCTCCAGAAAATCCTAGAAGACATTCTTACACCTGTTTCAGTTTGAATTAATCTTTACTGAGAATGACTGATCAGAGCTATTCACAATATTCTATAAGCGATTTTTTAAAATATAAATTCTCTTGATACTTTTCTGGATCCCATTTACCTTTTAGCAGTTCAGGGTGCATGATCAGCTAATACTTAAAGGTCCTTTTCCTCATTCTCATTTCCAATTGGTGAGGTCCCAGGGGGGGAAAAAAAAAAAAAGGCCCTAACTCATGGCACTGAATCTTGCATAGCTGAATCTCATCCAAGATTTCATTTCATCCAAATCTCAGAGGTCTTTCAGTATTCGTTTATAACATCCTGATCATTCTGTCCTTGTGCCATCAGCAAATTTCATCCAAATGCTCTTTTTATTTATGCCAAGGACATGAATACAATATGAAACAAGATAAGGCCCCAAAGTGACCTACATCAGTAATCCGTTCTCCCTATCAAGATTTTCTCTTTGTGAAGCAGTCTCAAAGACCTTTTAAAAATCTAAATATATCAGATTTTTTCTCTTCTAATAACTTCTTTATTGACACATCCAGAAAACTGAGAAATGGATTTATGAGATACTCTTTGCTTAAAGAATTAATCTTGGTTATCATAGTCTTCCAGGCATTTTGACGTATTTTTAATTACCAGCTTTCAAGAAACAGATAAAAGTTTCACTATTCTGCTTCCTGGCTCCATTCCTAGCACCTTTTTTTAAATCGTGGGTACAGTCTGTATTGCCTCTCCTGATGCTCTAGCAGCGTGGCAGCTTTGTATGAGAGACCACATATTTCCCTTACGCAAGAAGCCTAGGTGCCCAACTGCTTCCCACTCGAATTTCTCTGGAATTCTTGGAAGTATGCCATATTATGTTTTAAAATCTACTATGTCTCCTTACGATATCTCAATCTCTAAAAATTACTTAATTGTAAAAAATAGAATGGATGCAGGACAAGAATATAAAAGCCTCCTACATCCTCAAAACTGAAGGTGGATATGAAAAAACCTCCCTTGATCCAACACATCCACTAATTCTTTCACAGGCTTACTGGTTCTCACACCCTGGAAGACTCTCATTTTTCATCTATTTCATTGCTTGCTCTGGAACTCCCTGTTCTAGCTTCCCTCCTAATTATTACATGCTGCAAATTCAAGCTTCTCCCTGCTGTAAATTTTGAAGAACCTCTTGCATGACTCCCAGTTTCTCAGAAACCATAACTTAAGTCACATGGGTATCCTATTTTCCTTTTGATCCACAGGGATGGTTGTCATTCAAGACTATTGCTGATATCATAGGTATCCACTGCACTTCTAAGAATTTTCGTCTTTTACTATTAACTCTGATGTCTGCTTCTCAGTCAGAATGCAATGGCATGAACTGCTCATTAGTTCAAGCTATTGCAATTAAACTTTTAATCCTGTCTGCATTTTCACAGCATCTGCTTTTAAAGTGGTAGACAAACTGTTAATCAGACTTACTGTGCTTCAGTGTCTGTGAAGTGTAGCGGCTCTTTGAAAAGTGACTTGAAGCAGTTGTACATTTACTGTCTCACAGCAACTTCTGTCTGCACTTACAAGCAGACAGAGCTCTCCTCACTTCCAGCTCTGGGATGTGACCACAGCTCTCCTTCCCTGGCATTGCCTAATATGAAGACCCAAACTTCGAGGCACAAAACAGGGTTTTTCTTTAAGGACCACTACTAATTGATCTTTTGGTTTGTTCACTCTATCTGAAACTTAGAATACAATTTTGTCAAGCCAGTACTGGAAGGGGCAGTATCCAACTTCTTCTCTCAGAGCTATTTTAATTCTGGAGGGCTAACAAGCAAGAAAAACAGTAAAAATTATTTCAAGTCAGAAGATTACTCAGAACACACCTAAGCATCTTAACTGCTGAGTAAGACGGTACCTTTTCACATACACCTTTTTAGTGGAGAATTAGTTTATAACTTTCCTGCGCTTTGCTTTGTATTCATTGAGTCTATAGTAACATAACATGTAACAATACCTCTGTGAGCTCTTAGGCCCTAGAATCTGATATTCATTATCAGTTTGTCTTTCTAACTTCTGAAATGTCTTACTTGTAAGTACTTCATCATATTTAATGTAGTAACACTACATACACCTTTTGAGTCAGTAAAGTGCAAGGTCAAACTAAAGCAACTCCCTAACGGAACTCAACCAAAATGGAGCAGAACTGGAATGGGTCTCCATTTCTATCTCTAGCAAGAAAAACCCAGTTCTCCCTAAATATGAAGCATGACGCTAATGGCATGAAATATTCTTATTGATCAGTCTGGATGTCAGTCAAGCTCTGCCCCATCCATGCCCCCCTTCCCAGCTGCCTCACACCTGTGGGCAGGGTCCTCAGAACAGTCCTTAGATCCCAGACAACAGATAACAGCAAGCTCCTGCATTCTTTGTTCCAACTCTAATACACTGGAAAGCCACTTGAAGAAAAACATTAACTCTGTGCTGGGGTGTTATCTTGTTCTCAAACTAAATCAAAACAATGACCGTGTTAGCTATGAAAAAGAAGTTTCTAACTGCATGAAGAAAATTTACATGCTTTCAGTCAAACCAGCACAGAAGTTTTACACTGAAGGAAAACCAGGAAGAATTGAAAATGTAGTTAGAATAAATTTACTTCGTTCACTGACAGTCCCTTCTCTTCCTGAGAAAGCTTCTGTTTCTCATCCAAGTCTGCTAGAATAGCACATAGGAGACCTCAGGCCACTGGAAGTGTTCCAGAAGACCCTGATGCCCTGGTCTGCCAGACCGTGACAGCCAGGAATCTTGTCCCTAAAGGTCCCCTGCTCTCTGGCCTTACAAATGCTGAAATCACACAGGAGTCTGCATTTAAGTATTACTTATTCTCATGCAAGCACTTGCTGACTCTTTCAGCTCTGACTTCATCCTCCAAGCTTTTCAGTTTGAATCAAAGCTCCAGAACAAGACTCCTCCGAACGATTTTCTCCTACCCATCTGTCTAGAAGACGTCACTCCCAAAGGCCCACTCAGAGCACATACTGACCAGAGGGAACCTGTAGGAAGCGCTGGGGCAGACCAAGCACACCATGGTTAAAACATTTTCCCCAGCTTGTAGGAGCAGCCTCCCTGCCAACTCCTGCCTCCCTATATTGTTTTCTGTCAGAGATACCACAGTATGAACATGCAATTAAGTACTTTACAGTAAGTATTTGTCATTTTGTATCTCCCTGGTACCTCCCATTTACTGACTGAATGTCCTGAAAACCAGGGTTTATAATCCATCTATTTTTGTCTCTATGCATATTTAATCATTCACACAAAGAAGAGCTTCAAGAAGAAGAAAAAAAAAAAAGCCTTAAGAAAGCAACTGCCTCTGGTTATCCGAAGCTGGGTAACGAGAGCATTTGCCTGGTATATGCTGGCACATCTCTAAAACAGGGCATTTGACTTTGGGCAGACACAGAAGGAGCAGCCTCCTTCTGTTCACGATACTTGGAAATGAGCCCTGATCTGCTCTGGTACCCACCTACAGCCACTGTGCCTGTCTGAAAGACACAGGTAAAAGCAGGTGACCCAGGTTTAAACCTTTGCTATAAAGCTATGAGAAGAATCAAAGTCCCTTGCAGAGATCTTAAAAAACCCAAGAACTCCTGTAGAGTTCATGAAAATAAGAGACAAAATACAGCAGACTTTCTTTCAGTCGTTGCAGACAGAAAGGCCATGGTTCGAACTAAAGATTTAAAGGCATAAAGAAAACCAGAATGAAACGAGACATTACAAATATACCGGTTAGGGGAAAAGCTTCAGTTAGAACTTGTGCCTTATCAGTTGTCAAAGAATCCAATTAAGAGAACAAAACTGATCAGGAGCCAGGCTTTGTTAGTTCTGCAATTCACAGAACTACCTGCTTCAAAGCACATTAAAGTGCAGCTGTAGCCTGAAAAAAATTACTATCACAACAACGTGCGATGGCATGGAGCATGCACAGACTCAGGCTCGGAGGAAACAAAAAACAAACCACTGGTCACTAAGAAATGAAGGCTGGAACTTTCCTTCCTTTGAAAAAGACTTTCTGCATTGAAAGCACAGCCAGCGTACCTGTCCTAAGCTTCTAAGGATTTCAGGAAAGGATTTATATGGTTGCAGGTCCTATTTGAAAGCAGCAGTGGGCCCATGGCAGAGACAGGATAGTCCATGTAGAAACTGTACTTTTCCGGATGGTGAGAGACAGAAAGGATTCTGTCCACCCGAAAGAGTCTGTTATCTTTCCCAGTGACTAAAACCCCTGGAGCAGGGCTGATGTGATTTTTTGATGTAACCTTGCAGGGTTACACTACCTTTAACGGACACAGTTGTTAACCGATAAAACACACTCCACTGCTGAGAGCCTGAGTGGAGTTTTAAGGATACACTTCATGCTGTGAATTCAGGCAAACCTGCTGATAAGAAATGTTCATGACCCTAGGTTTCTTGTAGCATAGTCCCAGATGTCGCTGCTTAAAAAAATAATTTAATCAAAAGATAAAAGACAAATGGAGGAGTACAGCAAAGAAACAGTCCGGACTTGATGCCTCTCAAGGAGGAGGACCCTGAGACAAAAAGATGCTTGGGCTTTTAAACTCTCACAGTCTATGCACCTGCTCTCCACTTGTCCTTCGCATGCTGTCCACATGCCTTTTAGTCCAATGGTAATTCTGCGTCTGGGCGCTTCTTTCTTATTGGATTCTCCTTCTCTGTCCTCCAGGCAGCTTTTTTACTGTTCTTGCTGGTTTGCAGTCTCTACTGACAAGAGTTTCCTCTTTATGCCCTGGTACTGGTCTTCAGTGTGCCCGCATCACCAAGCAAACAGGTCATGACAGGTTCACAATATGTAGCCTGGAATTCCAGCGAGCCTGGCCACTCACGCTAAATTTGGCTACTCATGCTAAAATAGGTTATTCAAACAAAATAATACAGCTGAATAGAATTTAAAAGTCAGTTTAATTAAACTTATCCTGAAACACCTGCTGAGCAAGGGCTTATAGATCAGATTTAATGGCTTCTTTTACTCCCATCCACAGTGGAATGAACACAACTCTGAAAGAGGGCCACTGCGCTCCCTCATGTGTCATCACCATTACCCACCCAAGCACTACAGTGGAATTGGTCACAAAGCATGAGGAGCCCAGCCTGTGTCTGAAGGCCTGGCTGCTGGGAACAGCCCCACTCCACTCGCATACATCACAGCGTGGGCACTGCTGCCAGAAGACAACATGGAGCCCATTCTGCCATTTTGCAGACGCCGCTCCCCACGAATGGGGGGTGGTATGAGGTGAGGGGAACGGACTCCCCCGCACGTGTCCAGCGGCAAGGAGGGAAGGTCCCCACCGCAGCCCGAGTATCACTGCGTGTCGGCAGGGCCGCAGCTCCCGGAGGAGGCGCCGGGGCGCAGCGCTGCCTTCCCCAGCCCGCCCACGGCCGCCAGACGCGCCGCCCAGCGCCGCCAGGCCCGGCGGGAGGCAGCCCCACGCCGCGCGCCCCGCCACCGTGCGCGATGTGACGCGACGTGACGTCCGCCACACGGCAGCAGGAGTAGGGCCAGACACCACCACCCGCGCCGCGCATGCGCCAACCGAAGGTCGACGACACCCGCCTCAGACCGCGGAGTTAACCGGAAGCCGTCGGGCCCGGACAGGAAGTGGCTCTTACGCACAGTGACAAACACCACACTGCTGGGGCCCGCCGCCCGCGTCCCGCTCCAGCCGGCCGCGCGGCTCTTTGTGACTCGTTTGACTGACACAGGGGGGAATGACCAATGGGAGCTACTTCTCTCTTGCTGTCTGGACCACCTTCTCTCGGGCCACGGCCAATCGGAAGGGCAAATTCTCCCCCGTCGCCATTGCTTTGATGGATGGATGCAGGAGCCAACCAGACAGTGAACTGTGGGCTAGCCCTGCCCACACCTTCCGCCAATGGGCGCTGTGGAATGAAGGCGCTAGCGGGACTGGGGGAGGAGGGGGGGGGTTGTGCTAGGTGCTCCTGCCCCAGCACCCCCGCGGCCGCTCGCTGCGGGGGTGTTGCCCGCCCTTCCCTGCTCGGGGAAGCCACTATCCCCGTTGTGGGGGCCGCCCCGGGACCGGGGCTGCTTTGGCGGCGCGTCCCCGCTCCCCGCCACACGTTCCCAGGCTGGATGCGACACGGGGCGAGGAGGAGCCGCCCGATCGCTCCGGGGGGGGCTCCTCGTGCTCTTAAGGAGGCGCGACGGCTGCCGCCGCGGGCCCTACCCTGCCTGGCGCTGCTCGCCCGCCCCGCCGCGGCGGGAAGGGGAGCCGGCGGTAGCGGGGCCTGCGGCCTCTGCCCGGGGTGCGGGGGGCTGTCCCGGGGCGGGGGCGGACGGGCGAAGTCCCATCGCGGGAGGCGCGCGATAAATGCGGCCGGTGTCGCGTCAGGCGGGAGCTGCCTGGAGTGAGCGCGGCGAGCGGCGGGGCCCGGCTGCTTCGTTTCCCCAACGGGCTTCCAGGGCGGGAGCGGCAGGGGGAGAGTGAACCCGTTTCAGTGTCAGGGTGAGGGGGCCGCGTCGGGGAGGAGGCTGCCCCCGTGTTTATGTACGATAGGAGTCGCTGGAGGCTTCCTGCTGTGGGCATGGGGAGCTGTCACACCGAGGGAACGCCAGGTGGCTGCCTTTGCAGGTGTGTGAGGCTGGGCCGACAAACATATCCCTTAATGCTTATCCAACCTTTGAAACTCCCGAGCTCCCAGTAGGTATGTTGGTGCTGGTAGTGATGCAGAGTACATATACTTTCTTGTAGCGAAGGTCCTAAACGCATAGTTTTAAAGCATGTTTAGCCTCTTGATCATGTAAGACACATAATTACATGTGGCTACCCTGAAAAGGGGGCAGATACATTATTTCCTTATAGCAGTCTGAGAAATGGTTCAGGGGAGGCAACAACAGCAAATAAAGTAAATTTTTGTATATATATATATGTTTACACACAAATATATAAAGGAAATATTTTCTTGGGTGAGGAGATGTTTTGGAAAAAAAACACAAACCAACCACCAAACCCTACTCGGGGAGAAAAATGTATTAGGATACCTGTATGTTACACGGGATTGCTGAGCTGCCTGTTTATTACCAGTTGCAAAGGGAAGGAACAGTCTCTCAGCCAGGATGTGGAGAGAATTCCTTTCCAAATACCGTAAGTTTCAGTGTTCTAACTGCCAAAAAACAAAGCCACCTCCTACACCTTCCTGGAGACCAGAAGCTTCAACTGCCCGCTACCCATCTGTCAAAATTTGTAGGTTTCCTTAGACAAATATTAACAATTTTGCCATTCACAAAGCCAGTGGCATCTTGGAAAAAAAATGAGAGAAGGATAAGATACATTGAATGTAATGTAAAAATAAGTTACGTGGTGACTACTTTACATTTTTTGCCATGTATCCATCTGCTGTATCTTCTACTTAGCTTGAAAAGGATTTGGGATGGGTCTTTTTGTTCTCTGAATGCTAAAATATGATAATGCATCATGGTCCATTCACTTCTGCTGTTTCTACAACACTGATTTCTTGGCCTGCCTCCCAATGGCTTTTTTTTTGTGTTGGGTGGCATTTTTGTTTTTACGTTCTTTCAAGTGGTGGAACAGGTTAGTTACATCATATATTTTTGGTTGGTTGGTTTTTGTCTATAAAAAGCTGGCAAACTTCAGACATTCATTTGGGAGAGAGGATCCTGAAAACCCCAAGGAAAAATAAATGAGGAAGACACACTGGATGCCTGGCACGTGTTGAGTCTGACCGCAGTTTTCTAACACCTCTGCAGTTGGCTATAGATCAAAGTTGTAGATACCACCCATCAGTGCCTCCTGGCACAGTGGTGCTTCTGCCTTGTCTCTCTGTAGAGTTAAGAGCAGCCTGTGCACAGGGTGGACACAAATCCCTAGCTAGAGGGAAACTGGAGAACTTGTGGAAATAGCAGGGAGACCCAAAGACCATTTCGCCCAAAGAGAAGTCCAAGGAGAGGCAGAATGACAGGAGAACTGGAGCAAGATGCTCCAGCACCCAGGACTGGAGTGAGACTGGGGGAAAGGATAGAATAGGACAGAGCTCTGCTGCGGAGGTGGGAGAGAAAGAGATGGTTTTTGGCCGTTGGTAGTGCTTAGGAACACTGTAATAGGATCTGTAATGAGATAATATGAATAATATGGAAAAAGGGGCGGGAAACTCTCCTTGGCTCTCTGCCAAAAGGTAGTAGCACAGAGAGGACAGCTATTCCCAGAGCTGCTGGTGTAGGAGCAGAAGAAAGTTTTGGTGTGGCAGAAGAAAGTTTTGGTGTGGCAGAAGAAAGTTTTGGTGTGGCAGAAGAGGACACAGCATCCTGAGAGGATGGAGGTTGAGCATTCATTCTTGTGACTTCCTGATACAAGGGCATGGGACTTTGGTACAGCTTTTGACCTGTTGAAGGAATGCAAGGAGTCATTGCAGGTGCAATGGTCAAATAAGCCCTGCAAAAGCAGCAAGTCTTACAACACTCCCTCTACTATTACAACAATTTTCATATTACAGTTTCCAGAAGAAAGAAAAAAAAAAACCTCAGAAAATGCCATTTTCTCCCAGCATGTGTCCTGTCCTTCACTCCAGGCCTTATAGCAGTGTCACAATTTGGAGGGATGTGAATGTGAAACTACTCACAGAAAGAAGACATTATCAAATCCAGGAGGTCTTTCAGATAACTGTGGTAGGGATCCCAAGGGAGGCTCTTTCATGCTTGTACTTTTCAGATTTCCATGTGGAAATCTGACCTCAGATGTAGGGGGATCCCAGGCAGTGGCTGTTCCTTTTCATACATACATTGTGGAACGTTTGATCTAATTAGTTTACTTCACTACACAGTCCTCTTTAACATTGTAAAAGAATGGCTAGTTGCCTGGGTCTGTGTCCCTAAGACCAGGCTTAGCAACAGAGTGACAGAAGACTCAGTTTTCAGTCAAACAGGTGAAAGCAGGACAACGCTGTAATTCACAAGGTTTTCTGTATGGTTTTAGTTGGTTGTAACACGTTGGAGAGATAGCAATGAGACTTTTAACGGGGTTATAGCAGAAATGCTTCATCAGATTTGAGGATGTGACTGCAATTGGTTATTGACCAATACAAGGCACCAGGAAAGATTATCAGGGCTGGAGAATCTACTTTTTTGAGGAGTGGGAGAAGACTCAGCATCCTGGGCTGGGAAAGGGTGCAACCATAGTGTGGTTGGTGAGAGCAGAGCAGGTTACCCAGGGTGGCAAGCCCGACCTGCAGCTGGGGCTGCCAGGCCCAGGCAGCCATTTGGGAGCGGCATCCGCGGATGGAACGGGGAGCTCTCTCGGGCCGGAGGAAATGACGGCCGGGTGAGCGCGCGGCTGCCGCAGGGGTGGCCCGACACCTGCCGCCGCCAGCTGGGAGGCAGCGGCCTGGCGAGGCGGCGGCCCCACGGCCGGCGGCCATCTCCGGAGTGAATCGAGCTCCCGGGCCGGGGAATCCGGGGTAGGCTGCGATCCCGACGGGTAGCCAGGCCATCTGGGCGGAGCCGGCCTCTCCCACCACCGGGTACGGTGCGCGCCCCCGCGCTGAGCAGTCACATCTCCCCCAGACCGGCGCCTCCTTAACCCGAGGAGGCGGGGGCGGCCGCGGCCAGGGGGTGCCGGGGGAGGCGGAGCGGAGGCTGGGGAGGAGCTGGGGCCTGCAGTGGAGCCGCAGCCCGGAGCAGCAGCCGCGGCAGCGGCGGGGCCTGGAGAGACTCAGCGCCGCTCGGCCGGGGCCCCCCGCACCGGAGCCCGGGGAGCCCCTGGGGAGGAAGCCGAGGCCCGGCGGAAGTCGGCGGAGGCGACCGCTCAGCCCCGCGCAGGCCCGTGAGCCGCCGCGGCCTCCCGTGGTAGCCGGGCCCGGGCAAGAGCAGCTGGGGCCTGGGGGGAAGCCAGGGACAGCCTCCGGGCAGCCGGGGTGGGGGGACACCCCCGTAGCTTGGCGGGGTGGAGGAGACGCCCTGCCCGCCGCCCCCCTGCCCCACCCGCAGCTGTGAGGGGACACCCCGTTAGGCAGCCCCGCTCCCGGCGCGAGGGACACCCCGGCGGCCCCTCGCCCCCCCTCCCCCCACCTCGCTGGCAGGCCGGGGCGCAACCGGCAGCCGGCCCCCTTCCCGCACCTGGCGGGAGAGCTTAGCACTTGCCCCCTTCCCCACTAAAGAGCCAAGGTTGGGCAGAGGCCCCTGACACCAAGCCCTGTAACTATCTAGAAGCGGTTCTGCTCTTCCTCGCTGTGGAATAGAGCCTCCTGGAGCTCTCTCAATACCTGTTTGTGGGAGACGCATCCCCAGACCACAGGTTCTGAGGGCTGTGAGGATAACCTTTACCACCCACTCCTCCCTGCTACTGAGGAAATTCCTCTCTCAAGCAGAGGAGACAGCTCTTGCCCAGGCCAGATAGTAACAGGTGAGTCTCCACAGAAGAAATTGCATATGCCCGAGAGAGGCAGTCCCCAAGGCAGAAATAAGTAGCACCTCTAGATACTTACCTAGTAATTTCAATTATTTACATTTGCTCAGGAGGCAGCAGCGAAAGCAAAACAAAGGAGAAAAAGTAGAGCCAGATTTAGGTATTCTTCCCTTTTCCAGTTGCTATTAACCACTGGAGATAAAGGTAATTTCCAATACTGACCTCATCCTTCTTTGTCCCAAGGAGGATCCCTCATTCCCCAATCCCAAGAGGGTTTTCTTCAAATATCCTGTGCAAGGAGAGAAGACACACCTCCCAGATACAGGGAAAGGAAAAGGCAGTCTTCACCGTTAATAGTCACAGAGATAGCACAATTTTTTTCAGAGAAATAGATTTGCCCACCGTTAAGGACAAGGTGCAGTTAGAGGAAAGAGGAAATTTACAGGTAGAGAGACTGAGGAAACTGATTTTTGAAATAATCTGACAATCAGTGAAAAGGCTGCCTCCCAGGGGAACACCCTTTTAGTCCTTAGCTGCCAGAAGGGAGAGAGGATCTCCATCCTGGGATAAAACCAGCAGTTTTAGGGGACTGACAATCCGAAACATTGTTTTACTACTCAAGATCCTGAATTCATCCACTATCCCTTCGAACTCAAAATATTTCTTGAAGAAAGTCGTGGAATATTTGACAGCAACGGTCTGAGGATGGGTCTTAGAGAAAGAGTGTGAAGGACAGTACACCAGAAACCAGCACTGAAGATAATCCACCTTCCTCCAGAAAATCTTCCAGACAGAGTGAGTGACCACATTTTATCACTTCTCTATTCCTAGCTGTCGTTCTCTTTTGCCTTCTCTCCTTGTTTTCCATGTGTCTTGTCTTACTGTATCTGCTTTCCTTTTAATCTTTTCTCTCTGTTCCTGAACCTCTCCCTAGCCTTATTTTTCCGTATGTCTTTCTCCATCTCTCTCATTTTCCCTTATATGCTAAATGGAATTGACCTGATTCTATCCCTCATTATTTAGCTTATGGGAGACCTTAGCCCTGGTTAATTGTGAGAAACCTCTTTGACCATTTCCTTTTTACTTTCTTTCACTGGTGTATTCATCCTAGGCTCAGCCTTTATTGTCACTAGTGTGAAATTAATTTCTGTCATTTGGGGGTCATTGAGAAGGCCATAATACTGGCCAAAAAAAACCTGTTGAGGAGACAGGAGGAGTGATTTGTACCGCTAGTGTACAAGAATCCACCTGTGGGGTTGGAGTGTCAGTTTTTCTCTGTATGGGTCCTACTATGCTTGAACTGTGGGAATAACTGTGCGATGCAGACCTCTACTGTGCCTGGGAGCTGAATGTACAGATCCCAGTACTAGCGCTCAGAGATGTGTGTCGTGATGTACCTAGGGGCTGTGGGATGAATTCTGGAAAGAGTGCCCTTGACAGTGGGTCCTATGGTGCTCCAGGGCCTGGGAATGAAAATGGTGACAGTGCTGGTGGAATCTGCTCTGAAAGCCAAAAGAAGGCATTTGTTGCCACTAGTCTTCATCTGTGTTCTTTGTGCTGTGTTTGGGGGCTAGGAATGTGACTCCTAATGCTAGTGATATGGTAAGCCAAACTGGCTGCTTTTTGTAAATGAGGCAGTTAATTTCAGTCACAAATGAGTATTCTGACACTAACTTAGTGATTTCCTGAGAAATCGGGTCCGAGGGAGACTTAGTCTCAAATGAAGCCAAAGCAGATTCCTGTACCAGAAGAATCATGCCTAAGGATATCTCACCTGAGATATTCCAGTTTATGTTCTTGAGTGAGATAGCGGTGAGGAAATCCAAGATCAAAGGGTCCTTGTCCCAGACAGGAACCCTTCTGGAATCCATTTGGGAACACAGTGGTTAACAGGGAGTCCCTGAAGAAGGAACTCCTTGGTGTAATTTGCAAGCAAGATCAGACAAAAAATGCCAGGCCCCTCCAAAGTGATTCCTCGTTTTGGCAGAGAATTTTTACAGTTATCCCTAGCTTCAGAAGGTTCCTCTTTGTAATGGACGGCTGAACCATGAAGCATACGTATGTTCTGGGGGTATTGTTAGATGCCCTCCTACCTGTTGCCCTATAGTTATGCAATCAGCCTGTTTTGAGTACAGCTGTGTTATCTAGCATGAGGGAAGAGATAACTCTGGCATTTTGGCCTTTGTACATCCAAGGGGATAACTGACTTTTCATGCTCTTGAGGTTAATTTAGCTCACGCTGCCCCCTTCCTCACAGTAGTGACTTGACATTTTTCAAGTGCTTTTGGCTCTGATGGATGCCAGGGTACTTTACAGAATATATATGCCAGCCTTACAAAATTCTGCTCTCCCACAACAATTATCTTTCTGGATATGAAACTTTTTTCTTCATTATTAATGCTAAAGATTAAGATTTTGTATTTGCTGCCTGAGTTTTAAATATTCATGACAAACATACAAGGCCGAAAGTCGTATGCTGCAGAGTAATTGTTATTTGTTAATTGCTGACCGGGCATTCAGTGTTGGCTCGGACACAAAATTAAGATCTTTGCAGATCTCATAGTCTAAAACACAGCTATACAAAAGCAAGGACATACTGATAAATTTAAGGGAGGGCCTAATTTTTAGAGGACATAGCTCTTCAGTGTGATCATGGTATTTACATCAAATGTTTATCACAGGCTAAAATGTAGCTTCTTCTGAGGTGGAATACTGCAGCTGTTCTGTACCATTTATTTTATACAAAAGTATCCATAAAAGAAAAAGGGAGAGTATTATTTATCTTTGTAAAAGTGTGAGGTACTTTATAGACACATTTAAATGAAAGTGCTATGTCTTTAAGAGTTTCCATTAAGAATGTTAAACCAGAACACCTAAAATTAGGCTTTAAAAGCCACGTTTAGGTACCTAAGTAAATAGCCTAATTCTTTTAAGTGCCCAAGAATGTAGAGTTGACGTGAACAGAAGTCTTCAACAATTGAGTAAGAGACAGTTATGCGTATATGAGTTTGTAAATTTAAATTTAGATATTCATGCTTCTAAAAGCTGACTTCTAAAGTTGAAGTAGTCTGATCTTGTCCTGTGTGCACTCTGCTCCCATCTAAGAATTGAGTGTGTGGCATTTCTGAGGTCAAGCCCTTATGTAAAATGAAATGAGACGGTCTAGAGAGTTATAGGAAAAGGATTATGTTACTGAAAGATCATGGGCTTATGTTAATGTTTAAGTATGTGTTCTGTAAGTTCTTGGGTTTTGTCTTGAAATCTGTTTCTGTAGGCAAGTTTCTAGGGTAGAATAAGGAGTCAGAAAACTTGCAGTGAAATACAATAAACAGTTTGAGGAGTTTGGATAGATTTTCCGAGTCCAAGATAGTGGTGTGATCACTGTAGTACCTTTTTTTTTTTTCTGTAAAAATATGGCTGAGTGCTGGTGTCTCTGGATAAGTTTTTTCTTACCCAAGAGGTACAAATATCTTTCTATCTATCTCCTCCCCTAAATTTCAGCTGATCTTCATGTAGTGGGAGATTCAGTCTGCGTCAGGGTTTGGATTTTTGGCCCTTTATTTCAAGCGTCAGAAAAGGGGTATCGTTAATGGCAGCTGTGATATGGACTGTTGTCCCTTAAGAGCAGGACTGAGCTGATTATCTCATTTTACACAGCTGTCAGACAGGAGTTACATCTCCATCATTAGGAACCAAAAGATGCAATGCTTTTGGACTCATTTTTCCACTTGTTTCTCCCAAGCTTGGGTAGAACTGTAACCAGTGCCTTTCATACAGAACCCTCTCTGTTTTATAGTACTCAGTTTGCAGAATCTGTTGATGGGTGATGCTTCAGAATTGAAACTTTTAAGAACTCTTGTTTCTAGCACTTTCAGTCTGGAAGACAATTTTCAAAATAAAAGTAGTGCCTGGATTAATGGACAGCCTAAAATGGTATCTCCAGAATGTTTGAACTCTCCGGTTCTGTTGACTCTGAAGCCTTAAGAAAAGCATTTAAATCTCCGTATTGCTGGCTGTTGCACATCATGTTACTTTAACAAGAATATCCAGTTGATGTGTTCAACCTCAAAGTGCTTACCATCTTGGTAGGGGTCAGTTTTGCTATCTATTCTGCTGTTGTTTCCTTCTTCCTTGATTAACTTAAAAATCTATAATATACTTCTGCCCTGTACTCACATTTTATCTTTTAAAGGCAGCCTGTGTATTGCTGAGGGAGAGCAAGCATGCTACAGTATGTTTTCACAATTAATTAATCGCAAGTTTTCATTTTAAGTTTGAAATGAAAATGTGAAATACTGGGAATGTTTCAAAATTTGGAGACCTCACAACAGAGTCTAGGACATATTTAATGTTTTGTCCTGTGGTGCTTTGCCAAGATTTGGACTAGGCTGTCATTTTATCATTCTGTCTTTGACCTGCCCCGTCCTCTACCCCATCCTATTATGAATGTTGGAGTCGGTGTCTTAAAGGTAGACCGCGAACAGATTTTGCTAGTTCCTGACGTTTGTGAACCCTTTCCTGAATCCCATCCTGGGCTTCCTAACATCATGTCACAGTCAGTTTCCTTCCCTGCACCTTAAAGGTCCAGCATGTTTCCACCCTGCCTACTTCTTTACTCTCATTTCCTCCTACACCCCACTCCTCCTCCCACTTCTCTCTGTACTGCCCTTTACATATAATTTTCCATGCTATCCCTTTGGCATTCTGTCCTATGGTCCTGTAAGCCTAAAATGCTACTTCTCACTTCATCAAGCAAGCATCCACCTCTCTAGGATTCTTCACTGGCAGGAATCCTTTCTTACTGCATCTCACAGGCCCCACCCTTACTTCCACACCTGCATTTTGACCTGTTCTTTGTTTGGCTTTTGTTAGATTATATGGTTGTGGACATAAAGCGTTTTTTTTTGGACTGAGATTAGGTCAAGAAACCTGTTTTCTTTTTACCACTATACCAGGTGTTTCAGAATGATGGACTCATCCATGGAGGATGAGTAGTGTAGTGTACTTGTAAGTGGATCTCATCCCCATATAAGAATCAAAAGATTTGTACATGGGTTTCTTTCCCAACTTCATGCATAGTGCATTTAACTCTGCTGTGGGGACTATACTTTGGGTCCATCTTTTGAAACACCCTGTATAATAGATAGAATTTTGTTCCTCTGAAGATTTTCTGTTCCGCTAGGCTAGGAAATGGTACGTTGTCTCCGTAATCTGACTCATTCATTCTCTCACCCCCTCTTTTCCCCTGCCCCCTTCCCTTCCTCAGGAATACCTGGATTTTAGTTGGTTAGAATGAAGAGCCCTTGCATTATATTTTCTGGTTCCTTCCAGCCCTTCAGGATCTTGGTTTTGAGAACTGGGGTGAACAGTTTGTGCAAGGTGCAATACCTCATTCCTCATCTTTCTAAGCTGGTCAATTTACTTGATGTGAAGTCAAGAGATAAGGGGATATGTGATGCTTTTTGCTTTTTTGCCCCCTTTTTATGTATAAGAGAGACTGAGTAATGAAGGAGAGGGAGAAATGACAAGTGAGAGCTTTTATACCTCAAGGAAAAAAATATTTGCCTTTTTTTAAAATTAGCAATTCAAATTTTGTTTATGCTCTCTGCTCTATAAAGACTGTGGCTGATTATGGCAGAAATATGTAATTACTGTTTAAAGTTCAAATCTGAATAATTGGGAAGGAATCTGAACTTTCTGTGGTCACAAATTAAAGGGGCAAGGTTTCAAAATTCTCAGTTTTCCCCAAAAAACTATTGTTAAGTAAAAACAAAACAATTCTCCCTCCCCATGAGGAACTTGCAGAGAAAAGAACCAAGTTGCTAAAATAGTTACCTCTGAAATTCCCTTTATCTCTACCTGAACAAAGCAGACAAACTTTGAATGTAGAGAACTGGTCTGGGATTTGGGAGGTGTATGTTCTTTGCATGGTTCTGCTACTCCTTTGCTGGCTGACCTTGGGCGGCACACTTCCCCATGCATGGCTTCCCATTTGTCCTGAATAGGTTATTGATCCTTTCTAAGGGTTCTAAAGTCTAAGGATGAAAAATACTTCATAAAGGCTAGCTGTTCTTCTTACCGTTGATTAACTTAATTACAGTGTGATATTGAACTCAAAATCTCTAGATGCACCTTCTCGTGGCGTTACAAAACAGTGAATTGGGGCCTGATGCCCCAGTTAATTTTTGTTTCATGGAAGGACCTGTGACTCCGAAACGGAAAGATCCTGTACCATGTCTGCCACCTAGAACTGTTTTTTAAGTTTACTTAAGTATAGATATTTTGATTCCCTTCAAGCTTCTTCTAAGATCTCTAATGACCTTTTCTTGGCCAGGTCTCAGGGTCTCTATTCCATCTTCATCCTTCTTGGCTTCCCTGCTGTTTTTGACACTTGATCATGTCCAGTCTTGAAATCTTGTCCTCCCTTGACTTTTGTGTCAGTATTTTCCTGGTTTCTCTCCTGCTTTTCTAGTCATTCATTCAGTAGCTTCTGCATTAAGCTGTTTACCTTCCTCCATTATTTTTTTGGTAAGGTAGACATTAAGACCCACCTCTAGTATCCTCTCTTTGTTTTTCTTTACTTCCTCCATGCCATTGATATTAAATTATGCAAATTGGCATACTATCTTAACATCTTTTTGAATGATTTGCAGCAAGTTTAAGACTGTTGAGGCCAAGATGGAATTCCAGAAAGCTCCTTTGAGATTTCCATTTGTTTCCTGCTTTCCTTGGTTGTGAGCCTCCACGGTTGGCCCTGTAACATGGGTTTTCTCGTACTCTTCTTGCTCTGCGTATACAGGGTAGGAGTTCATCTTCCAGGTTCATGGCCTGAATCTCCTTCTGCTTCTTAGTCTCTTTGGGTAACCATTATGCTTATTCATTTACCATCTTGGTTACTGCTAGCTGTTCTTGCTGGCCTCTGACAATTGTGTTACCTTCTTGTCTTATTAAAAACACAATTACTGAAGCTATCCTCCTGGCATGTTTTCTCAGCACATTGCTATCTCCTCCTTAACAAGCCTGTTCGTTGGCTATCATCCACCACATAAGATTCCAGCTTCTTGTACTCAGTCTAAGGGACCTGCACATTTATGTTTCTACCGTATCTGTCACTGTCTCTTATTGTCCTTTGCTCTGCTAGGAACACAAGCATGACATTGTGCTTTTCCATTTCTTGTATGAGCATCTTTCCACATTCTTCCTAAGCTGACTCATACCTTGATACATATCTGAAAATTGCCAGCCAATAGAGGCCAGATGTACTGGGAACTGCTTATTTGCATATTTGAAAATTATTCAAAAGGTCTAACTGATACTCGGAGGTAGTTGTCTCATTGCATGTAACCTCCTCTCCCTGGATTCTTTTGTAAAGAAGGACGATTACAAAAATAAATGAAGATCATCCTAAGCAGAGACGCAACATCTCAAAGACTAGGAAGGTCAGGGTTGGAGCAGAATAATATTTACTTGCAGTTGGAAGTATGTGTGTGGAAGAAAGGGGTGTCTTTCAATATCTGGAAGGAAATGAACAGGACATTTAATTTGAGGATGATACCCCAAATGGAACATTTTATGAGTAGGATGCAGAAAGGCAAATAGCAATATTAGCGTTTTAAGCCCAAAGACACTGTTAATGGGTGTGTGTTCCTTGCTAGTGTGGTTCTGAATCCTCTTGACCTTCAAGGTTGATGCGAACCTTTACAAGGTTTGAACCTGGCTAGGGATTGTTAGGTGTTTTGTCTCCTAGAAGACAGTTCAGTCAGTTTAGTTCAGAATAACAACTAACAGAATAGTGAAAAGGAATTATATTAAAACAGCAGTTGAGACCTGATTCGTGAGTTTCGTACAGTATTACTCAATCCTTCTGATCATTCTGCAACTTCAATTTCAGCTGCACTTCACTTCCAAACTCTTTAACTGTCTTTAGCAGTCTTTTCTGCAGTGCTTTGGTAATCTTAACTCTGGGAGCATCTGCTGTATGTACAGTTTGGGAATGTGGTATCCGACTAATCTGCACTTGATACTAGTTTCCTTATTTTCTATAAATTCAGTACATAGTTCTTACTAGTGCTTGATACCCATTTCCACAAGTGGAACGAAATGGTTTGTGGCTTGTTTCAGCAACTATTGCAGAGTTCATATTGACTAATCTGTTTTCAGTGGTTCAGCCTTTGGTGAACAGGTTCTGACCACTTGCAGATTTTCATTTTCACTATGCCTGACTGGCATTCATTTAGCCCTGGGAGCTCTCTTACATACAAGCTTTTAGTATTACTATTATTATACTGGAAGGTTTATGAGTTTATAATTTTTCACTGTTAGACCCATTTTTTAATGGGAATAAGAATACGGTTTTCATTTGTAAGTGCATGTTGCATTCTTTTAATCTGGCTTTATGTACCTATCTGCAATGATATGAAGATCTTCTGAGAGAGATATTCTGCACACTGAATTACTTCTGATGTTGTCTCTAATTTCAGAGACAGTCTACTTATCGTATCAGTGTTTGCATATCCTGTACTGAAGGTTTAGTACTGGATGTGATTCTGATAGGCAGCTAAAATTGAAATCCTTCTATTCAATCTGAGTGTTCCCAGGAAGTACCTTCTCTTAAATACAGTTTCTCTACCACAGATTTCCTGGTTTCCAAGGGAAAATTTCATTCCAGATATGTGCTCATAAATTTGAATTATTCCAAAAACAATACCCAGTACCTTTCTCAGTGTAGGAGTAATTGCTCTGTTAATGTTCTTAAAGCAAATGCCAAAGATTTCTCTTGCCTGCCTTGGCATATGTATAGAATTACAGCTCCTACTTCAAATGGTAAAATATTGCATAGTGATACTGAGGATGGAGGGATGCTGTAGAGACCTTTCTGCTGTGGTGATGTATTTTCATTGTGCTTCTTCAAAGCGCTTGGTTTACTTTTACTTCAAATCTGTTATTGTGAGGGTTGTCATGGGACATTTGGCTTATTATTAGAATAAATCTTTTATAGTAGTCTTATTACAAAGAAAATAATTTTCAGCTCAAAAGTATTTTAGACATACCAGTATTCTCAATATCACTTGCTGTTTCTTTTGACAGGTGTTATATATTCCCCACTTTCACTTACACAGCACTATAAGTAAGTAAACTAATCTTAACTTCAAACACATATTTTCAGACTCTCTGAGGGGTCTCTGCAACGTTTGTGTAGTATTTCTCTTTGCATTTTTTGCTGCATGTTTATATGTCAGACAACAAAAATGTATGATTAGTTGGTCTTATTAAAATCTGGCAAGGCACTGGCTGTGCTTGATCCTAGCCTTTTATGCCTGTAAAGATACTGTCTCCCTTGACAAGAGAATATTTTAGACTTTGGCTGTAATGCCATCTATTGATAAGTTTGAATAAGCAGGTCAAGTTTTGTCAACTATACCGCTTTGTCAGTTTTGTACAGGAGGAGTACATAATTGCTTTTGGAATTGGATCCTGATGCTCTTCCAACATGGGGGTTTTGGTGACTTTATAGTCCCCAAAGACTTCATGCTTTATTTGTACCAAGAATGCATGCACAGTCAGTGCTGTTCATTCACTAAATTCAAAATACAAAATTATACCCTGCTCATGCACCTTTTACAAAATGGAGTGAATTGAAAAATCCTATGTTAAAATACGCTATTATGATATTTATGTAATTAGTAACTATTGTGAAAACAATTTTTTATTTTTATTTTTCCTTGAGACTTAATGTGAACTTTATGCTGCTGAGATTTCTGTTTGCTAAAGGAAAACCATAGCTGTGTAGCAACTTAATTATAATAAAACAATTAGTTCAGTGATTTATATTAGGCTATACGTAGTCTAAAAGTTATTGTGCTTTTCTAAGTCTGAATTTTCAGTACCATCTTAGAGTGTTGTTTTGTAACTTTTAGCAGATTTCCAATTCAGGATGCCATAATTACTGAACCACCTGTGTTGTTTTACACAAAATAGCACTGAACATTCAAAGCCATTCCATCTTGCACACTAAGTACTTTTGAGTAGGGTTGTAGAGTCAGACCACTGTGACATGGACGGGCGCAGGTTGTGACAGTTTGTATTCATATAGGTGATACCACACTGTGTGCTCTTAGGTGACAGTGACTTCCTTTGGTTGAAATCTTTCTTCCTTGTGGTTCATGACTAGTGAGAACTGTGCGTCCCTTATTACCACATCTGCACATCTATAGTTTGTTGGGAAAATGTTTTTGGCTTGTTCTCCTGCTCCCAAAGAAAGGAAACATGGTTTTAGAGTATGATTATTTCTCTTCCCAGCTTTTCCCCAGGGACTGGTTTTCCTTCTTTCATATGGCATTGCGGACAGGAGTGTACTTTCAAACTGCACTGCTTTTCTTTGGTTTGCTGATACACTAACATGACACCTACCACTCCTTCAGGTCAAGTTTCATTTTATGAACAATAACCAGCAGCCTCTCCTTTCCTTCTGGAATTTATTCCAGAAACATAAACATTTCCTGAAGGCTTCTCACAAGTAGTTGCCAAAATGATGGATAAAAATTTCAGACTATGCAGGGTGATCAATATCCTTTTGTATGACTTTTTACATGAAACAAATATCTCTCAGTGAGGATGTTTGCTTAGAGAAGATTTTTAAGTGTTTTGTTCGTGCCTTCTCAGTTAATACCTCATAATTTTTGAGGGAAAGCACGTGTTAAAATGTCAAAATTCTCTTATGCCAGAGTTAGCAAAATAGATTCTTTCCCCCTTTCTTTATTGGCATAAGAGTACAGGTCGCTTGCATGTGTAATTTACGCAAGTATGTCAAAATAGCATTTTTCCATCAAAGTATCATAGAATCATAGAATGTCCTGAGTTGGAAGGAACCCACAAGGATCATCAAGTCCAGCTCCTGTCCCTGCATATGACAACCCCAGAATTCACACCATGTGTCTGAGGGTGTTGTCCAGTCTCTTCTTGAACACTGTCAGGCTTGGGGCTGTGACACCTCCCTGGGGAGCCTGTTCCAGTGTCCACCACCCTCTGGGGGAAGAACCTTTTCCTTATGTCCAACCTGAACCTCCCCTGGCACATCTTCCTGCCATTCCCTTGGGTTCTGTCATTGATTGCCAGGGAGAAGACATCAGCACCTGCCCCTTCTCTTCCCCTTGTGAGGAAACTGTAGCCTCCATGAGGTCTCCCCTTAGTCTCTTCTTCTCCAGAATGAACAAACACAGTCACTTCAGTCACTCCTCATATGGCTTTCTCTCCAAACCCTTCACCAACTTTATAGCCCTCCTCTGGGCACTCTCCAGTACCTTTATATCCTTTCTGTCCTGTGGCACCCAGAACTGCACACAGTGCTCCAGGTGAGGCCGCACCAGTGCAGAGCAGAGCGGGACAATCACCTCCCTCACCCGGCTGGCAGTGCTGTGCTTGATGCACTCCAGGTTGCCCTTGTTTAACTTTATGTGGTTGGTGATTGCCCACTTTTCCAACACCTTTGTGTTTCAGGAAGTTTGCAATCAAATGGTTCTTTTTTTGCCAGTTTGTTGGGTTTGATTTTTTTCGTTTGTTCATTACCTCAGAAACTAGGTGTGTTTCTGAATATATTACGTGGATATTGTTAGTTAGATCACTGGATCTGTGTTTCAGGAACGTAAATAGAGGCGGCTTCACATTTGTCAGTGTTCTACAGCAATGTCACTGCTTGAAAGCCTGTTGTGCATTTCTCCCTTCTCAAAGTTTATGTTGAGAAATGGAAGTTTAATCTCCTTTGAATGTTTTGCCCTTAGTGTTTCATTGGCTTGGAGGAGCAGCAATAAAGCAACAGTGAAAGTATCTATAGAAAAGTAAATGTAGGAATTTATTCTAGAATATGCATCTTCTGTAGGCTGTGCACAGCATAGTATACTTCATTTTCTGCCTCTCTGCTTCAGTTGTAACCAATTGTGACTGGCCAGCCTTTGAGTTCAGCCTTAGAGAATGCTTCAGGCTATACATGTTTATGAACTGGGTTAGGTATGACTCTTCCAGTGCTGTTCCCCACATTTCCTACATTTTTCAGTCCTGGTATATAGGTAGCAGTGATCTTGGATAAGATCTGACTGTCTTAGAACAAGCATTTGCAAAATAGCAGGGTAGGCAAAGTACAGGTTTCTTCAGTCCGGTGGCAGGGATAGTACAATCTGATAGAGAGAAGACTGCCTTTTTTTTTTCAGCCTGAGGTTTGATTTGCTAGTTGCAAATGTTCAAAGTAAGGCAGTAGCTTTCCTGGAAAGCTGTAGTAGAGTATTACTAGTCCCAAGTGGATTAGTGGTTATTAAAAGGTATTCAATGCTAGGTTTTTCTTTAATGATGAATACATTTCCTTATGAGTTACAGATTCTCATCTGTTTAATTGTAGTTTTGGACCAGTGCTTGGCTGTCATTTTTGCATCCCTGTCTTGACTTGGGGTTGTACTGGAACTAGTTAGTGCTTGAGAAATGAAGGCTTTGCAGTCAGTTTCCAGCTGTTGATGGTGGTTATGACTTGGCTACCTTACCCTTGGTTTTAAAGGCAGCCAAATACATTAACAGATACCATTTACTATGTAAAGTCAGAGATTATGAATTCTGGACTTCCAGCTTTCTTCTTACTTCTTCAAAGTTAATTCTCGCTTGCTAATGTGGTAGGATTTTTTTCAGACACCCTTGGTTTTAGTTCAGTGTGTTAGTCGTAAGTAGTTTTTTGTTTGTTTGAGTGGGATCATAAGATAATAGCTTGAAAGAAGATTTGACAGACAATGAACTGGGAAGGGAAAGTTGGAAGAATCATCAGCTGCTCTGGTTTGGCTTCAGTCTTGTTTTATCATACCATTAAGTAGTGTCAAGCTGGTGTATTGCTTGGATCAGGTAAATGAGAAATGCAGCACAAATTATAGCAAGTATTGCTGTTATAGTATTATTTCAAATAACTTAGTAGCCAATTACACCAAATATATTTTTGCACTGATAGTGTTCTGGAATGCCACCTTACCTGCGTTTTGACTATGCTTGATTATTACAGACCCCATATTGCCAGGATCCAGTGACATGATCAAGGTTAAACTTGGAAAAAAAAATCTTATTCCACTGCTTCGGAATTTCCCATGTGATTGTTATTGGGTCTAAGTCTTCACTTTCTGTCCTAAATTACTGTCTAGTGTATGTGTTGTTAAAGAGCTGCTGTTTTTTCCTGAAAAGTAGTTCTTTCAGGTTGGTATCCTAATCTGCCATAGGTTTTTATAACCTAATTTTCTGTATTTCTGTGCTTATCTTAAAAGTGAGGAGGTGGCTGGGAAAATTGTATTTATATAACTTTGGATTTGTATTGTTAGCATAACTGATATTTCATAGTGGTTTAACATACATAGGATGAGCAGCAGTAATTTGTTCTCTGACTGCACTGTGGAAATTAAAATTTATATGAGGCACGCTTACAAAAATAAGCATTCAACTGATATTTAGTTCATGTTTGTTTTCTTCCAAGTTGAATACTGCTTTTAGTGATTGCTATACCTGTAAAATTACTGTGCAAATACAGCCGTGTTTCAGTCAGGGGGACACCTCAGTGGTCTGTCCATCCCCACTGGATAAAAATACATGTTGCTTTATCTTTGTATAATTCGGGAAGGAATAGTGCTGCTTTAAAAAAAAAAAAAAAAGTTTGAGATTAGATCAATGCAGTCAAAAAGAGCTATGTTCAATAAACAACAACTCAAGGAGGGTGGATAATGGAAAGCCTTTTGCAGCTCTGATCATCTAGTTAGCTGTGTAGCAAATAGTCATTGCTGTCATATGTGATAGCGTGGCAGATGAGTAGATAGATAAGTTAAAAGCAGTTGGGCTTTCCCTTTCCTCCACAGACAGAAGTATGTTTCCACTCTTACTGTAGTGTTGCAATTTTGCTTTTCAGTCTGTACATGCACATGAGTGTGAGTGATAATGTTAGCTGTGCAACTACCTTGTTTCCCTGAAAATAAGACCTACCCAGAAAATAAGCCCAAGCATGGTTTTTCTGGATTTTTGAGGATGCTCCAGATATAAGTGCTACTCCAAAAATAAACCCTACTTACAGTTCATAAAAAAGTAAATTTAAATAGTGTCCAGACAGTTATACAAGTAAAAAAGTAATAAGTTTTGGAACAAAAATGAATATAAGATCCTGTCTTATTTCTGAGGAAACAGGGTAGGCGGTGCTTTCTGAGCCCAGGGCTTTGGAGCCACTGCCTGTGGTGGTTGAGGGATGAATTTTGTTGGGGCATTGTTTAGATATTTGAGCCCTAAGAGCTGTGATGAGCACATACATGAAAATGAAAGGTTTAGTGCGTGTAGACTCTTGAGTGCTTTTGGGCTGTGAGAGCACTTCAGTGCAGAAGTGCAAGGTGTAATGCGTATGGTTGTGGGGGAAGAACAGGGGGCTCCTGTGTCAAAATACTGGGTGCGTCTGTCTCTGGATCTGTGCATCCACACTGTATTATTGTCAAATACCTATTTTTAGAATGACTGTCTAATTGATATTCATGCAGATGGATGTTTCCCTGTCTCATCTGATCCACTCATCTGAGTGGTGCACTTAGTGGGAGGTGTCTGCTGCTGAATCTTTCCAAAGCATAGTGTGTTCATGTGGATCTGTTCTTTCCTACATGTATGCATCTGCTTAATGTGTTACATGACTGTGTACACGTGTTTGTGCATTTGCCTTTTGTATGGACTAGCGTGCTTAAAGATAGTATCTAATATTTTTAAAAGATTAATTTCAAAAATGAAAGATGCAGAACTTAGCCCTCCAAGACATGTTTCTTCTCTTTATGGAAAGAATAAGGGCAGAGCAGGGCAGGTTGTGTCCATAGAAACTTTGCTATCTCAGTCCAGACTTTAAGGGCTTGCTCCTAGTATAGGGAGGCAGCCAATTATGAGTAAGAATTGTGATCTTTCTGCTTGCCTTGACTACTACAAAAGACAGCATACAAGCTTGTGTGCTAAGTGTGCGAGTTCATGCTGCTAGATATTTTCTTCATATAAAATAATTGTGAAGTAGAAAACCCTCGGTACAAGTGCTAGCCATGTTGGACATGTGTATTTTATTTTCGTGAGGGGAAATACATAATACTTAAGAGAGGAAAGATCCTGAGTCTGTTTCTGCCCTGTGACAAACCTCTTGTGTGACTTTGGACAAGTAAGTTTTTCTTGTGTCTCAGATTTGGGGAAAATACTTGCCTGTTACATTGTACATTAAGTGAGATTTAATTCAATGAAATGATATGTATATTTAGGAAAAACGGGTTACAGTAGGCAAAGCTTTAACTATTGTGAGCTTAATATAGTCTGTTGCACCTTGACATGGTAGATGTAATTATCTGTATACAGTATTATGCATGATGTTGGTGTTTTAAAATGATATGTAATCCTAGCTCTAAGGAATAGTATTCATTATCATGTCACCTGATGCAAAAAGAGAGGCTAGGCCTTAGAGAGAAGTGAATTTCCCTCTAAATTAAGATAGTCCCAGTTATGACTTTTCCAGATGGTCTAATTAAACTGTGGTTTGTATATGGCATGAAGGAGTATTCCCTTTTAACTATAATTTTCCTCTTACCTGACACAACCTACTGGATCACAGGTAGTCTTGGTGAAGGGTCACAAGGTTATATTGCTTATGTAGTAAGGGAGTGAATGTGATACAGCTGCTGAAAAGGCTCAACTTCCTTTGACTAGTACTCAGTTCTTTACCTGGGAACAGTTGGGATGCTCTGGGTAAGACTGTCCTAGCAGTGTTACCATCATCACTGGCCTGGCTAATACCAGCAAGGATGGTCCTTCTTATGAGACAGTCATAAGCCTTTTTGGATGATTCTGTCTGGCTGTGAAGAAGATATATGAAGTAGGGTGATCTTTACACAGGTACTTCTGATGGGGGAGGAAGAAGAGGAATGCAAATGGATGCTTCTGTTCTTAGGGTTCACCTTGTTTATATCTCAGGAGTTCTCTTTCGGCTCCTTTCTTCTCACAGGTACTCCTGCATCCAGCATCATGGCCTCTGACCTGGAAAGCAGCCTCACTTCCATAGACTGGCTCCCACAGCTTACTTTAAGGGCTACTATAGAAAAATTAGGGGGTTCCTCACAAGCAGGACCTCCAGGGGCTGCCCGAAAGTGTCCCCCAGGTTCACCAACAGATCCCAATGCCACCCTGAGTAAGGATGAGGCTGCAGTGCACCAAGATGGGAAGCCACGCTACAGCTATGCCACTTTGATCACATATGCCATCAACTCATCACCTGCCAAGAAGATGACGCTTAGTGAGATCTACCGTTGGATCTGTGACAACTTTCCCTACTACAAAAATGCTGGTATTGGTTGGAAGGTGAGGACTCACATTGCTGAAGTACCCTTTTTGTCTAATTACAAGACTTCTTAGTTCTGTGCAAAATATCCTCACTGAGCAAAATAAAAAGACAGATATGAAACTAAGTTGATCAACTGGAGAAAATGCAGAGCCAGAAATCCCGTTTTCTCTGAGAATTTTGTTGTATGTGGTGGCCCCTTAAGAAGGAGCCTGCAAAAAAACCACCAGCAACAACCAAGAAAAAGAAAACAAACCTCTCCCAAAACCTACCTCACTACCAACCTCTGCATCACACTAATACTATTTTAATTGCACCTTCTGTAGGTGTATGGGTGGTTCAGCCCCATGTTATTTATCCTAATCCATCCCTTTCCCTTCCACAGCTTCTGTTCTGCTCCATTCTGGGTATATGTAATGAGATTTGGCTTTTGAGTATGCACCGTTCTTCTGTTTTCTCTACTCGTTCCTGGACATACTCAGAAGGCTGTATGTTTTTGTTGTAGCACTTACCTGTGTCTCTTATTCTCTCATCAGAACTCTATTCGTCATAACCTCTCTCTGAATAAATGTTTTCGGAAGGTACCTCGACCGAGAGATGATCCTGGGAAGGTAAGAAATCTGCATGCTCCGGGGCAAGCAATTTAAAACTGCAGAGAATAAGCCGGGGTTGCCCTTTCTAACTCATGGTTGGAATTTGAAACCTGAAGTGTAGGCAAAAATGGAAGCAGTAGTAAGATTTACTGCAGTGCTTTGGCTACAGAAGCATTCACTTAAAGGGAACCGGTATAGGGGCCTTAATGGTTTTAGCAATTGTTTTTCTTATCTGTGATCTTTGGTTAACTTTAGAGATACTGGAATAATGAAAAAATGGGGTTGAATTTATTTTATTAGTTTTGCTTCTTTTTCTTCTTGATCTTTGTGTGTAAAATGTGAGTCTAGGCCAGCTTGATCTATTATGGAAAACCGTAGTGGCTGCTGGTGAATGGCAGGACTATGATGTGACATCATGGGTTTCATGGAGGCAAGATAATGGAAGTGAGAGCAGAACTACTACCTATTTGGACTGCAAAACATTTGGTGTTGGGGAAAAAATGTCACTGTCAGTTTGAATCTGTAGAAATCATTTACAAGTAAAACTCAGGAACTTAGGAATTTTTTGGTTAAGTAAGGGCTGATAAAGTTCTGTTAGTATATATAGATTGTAAAGGGTAATTGCTAGCAAAACCAAGACTTGGCATCTTGGTATGCAGATATTATTATTGTTAAAAAAAAACCAACACAAACAAGCAGGAGAAGATGACGGGGACAAGAACCTATGTATTTAAACAGAAAGATTGTCTCTTCTTCTCCCATCCTAAAGTTACGAGAAAGGGCCACTTGCTCAAGCCTTTTACTTCAGGTTATATTTGAAGGACTAGATGGTGCTCAGTTGGCATCTATAAATGGAAGTAGTATATCTTTGAAGATCACTGCTCAAAAATACAATTGATTATATGGCTTATTCCAGCAAATCCTAACTGATTTCAGTGTATGTGTTTGCAGGTGTTCATTGGCATGTTCAGTTGGGTTAATAATGAAAACCTGTCCTGTGCTTGTCACTGGTTATTCAGATTGGAGGTTAAAATGGGCTAAATCACACTCTAAAGTTCTCTTTATACTTATTCAGAAAAGAGCAGACATAATTATAGATTATTTTATGTTGAAAGGGACATCTGGAGGTCAACATGCACCCCCACTTTCCTCCCAGAAAGTGACAGTTAGATTGGGTTGTTGATGTCTTTGTTGAGTTTTGAGTGTTTCCAAGGATGGAGATACCACAACTGGGCGTTTATTCCAGTGCTGCACTACCATCATTGTGAATAATTTTTTCTTTATATCTGATTGTAATTTCCCTTGCTGCAACTTGTGTTTGTTGCTTCTCATTTTTGTGCTGTGTATTTTTGAGAAGAGTTTTATTCTTTCTTCTTGTTAGTCTCCTTACACAATTGAAGACAGTGGTTAGGTCCCCTTAGCCTTCTCTTGTCTGGGCTAAACAGATCTCTCTGTGTGAACTGCTTGTACATCATGTGTTTTGGTTCTTAGCCATCATGGTGATCCCTCTTTTGATGCATTCTAGCGTGTAAGTAGCTGTCTTGCATTGGGAACCCACCAAATGGGCGCAGTACTCAAAGTGGAGTCTCACAAGCATGGACAAAGAGTGATCCTTCCAGCTGTTTCTGCCCAATCTGAACATTGAGTTGGTGCTCACTAGCCAATAACAAATTTGTGTTGTGAGGAAGGTACTGAAAGGGCTGTGCATGCCCACAAGAATTGACCTATCTTGGATCAAAACGTTCTTTGCTCTTCATGGTGTCCTGTCTTGGAGTGGTGGAAATGTAGAGCATTCTGCTTTCCACCAGTAGCATCAAACCTCATTGTTCAATACAACCCAATGCAAGAGAGGAATCTCTTTGCAACACCTAAGTCTCAGTTGTCTGATGTTCTGGAGGGTGGTCCTTGTGGTCCTGACGTTTAGTTGATGCTGCATTCTTTGAGTGGGTAACCCTCTGCTTCAGGAAGCTCTCTGATTTAATAATGCATTCACCAATGGGTCTTCTTTCCAGGGCTCTTATTGGACAATAGATACATGTCCAGATATATCTCGCAAGAGGCGGCATCCTCCAGATGATGACGTGAGTGTTGTTTTTTCCAGACAGCATGGAGTGGGAGGGGAAATTCCCTTCTTGTTCCAGGGAGTCCCTCCAGCACCAGACTGTGGTATAATTTTCGGGGCAGGGTGTACAGATGGGGAGAAAAAGGCTAGGGCTGAATGAACTAGCATGTATATCCTGCCAATTGGCTGTTGTTGCTGCTGCTGTTCAGTAGCAAAGTTAATCTTGTTTAAAGTCCTTTATCCTGACTCTCCAGTGACTAAGACCCATTCCTCCTCTTTTCTAAGCCATGAACTTCTACAGTGGAGGAGCTGGCTTCCCATCTGCAGTTTCACTTCTCCCTATGTTCTTGATTTCTGCTCCTTTCCTTTTCTCTTTCTTCCTCATCCACAGATACCACAAGACTCCCCAGAGCAAGAGGCCAGTAAAAGCCCTCGAGGGGCTGTTCCAGTTAGCACAGAAGCCTCTTTGCCACCTGAGGCCACTCCTCAGCTGTCACTCCAGACCACCACCCCCATTACTAACTACAATCAGGTGAACAGCAGGGAAAAGGGCACAAGCCTTATGGTGGGGAAAAATGAGAGGGGGAGGAGGGTGTGAATGGAAAAGCGAAGTGGTGAGAAGAGAGGGAATTGTAAAAATGGTGATATAGAGGCAAAAAAAAAAAAAAAAGGGAAGAATGTGAAATAGCAGTGTCAGAAGATAAAGAGGAAGTTAATTTTAACAAAGGGCTGGATGGGGATAAGAATAAAGATATAACAGTATTAGATAGCTGAAGAAAAAGCTGAAGCCAGCGTGCTCTAGAGGGGGAGGGTGGTGGTGGTTGGTCTTCCTGAAGGAAAATGGTATTTGGGAAGATTTGTTGGGAGATGAGCTCAGTCATGTGGGTTGCCAGTACATGTTCTACTTGTATCTAGTCTCTGGATCCTGGTCTCGAGTTACAAAACCAAGTACAATCTAAAGTCATTGCTTCTGACTTCCTTAGCAGGGTGCAGGGCCTGTGGATGTTGCCTCTACTGTAGCAGGGGGGCAGGGCCGTGAAGGGGCTGATGTGCCATCCCCGCTGTACAGTGCCAACCATGACTTCAAGTTCTCCTACTCTGAGATCAACTTCCAGGACCTCAGCTGGTCCTTCCGAAATCTCTACAAATCCATGCTGGAGAAATCATCTTCCTCTCAGCACGGTGAGTAACTATACGTATCATGTCGGGTGGGGAGGTATCTGCACACACGCTGTTGTCAACTTGATCTGTCCTTGGTATCTTTCAGATCTTTCCTTGTTTAGAAGCCTGTGCAAACAGACTTTCCTTCTTTGGCATGTTGTCATTATTTCTGCCAGGACCAGATAAGAAATCTGCATGTCCTTTATCTATTGCTCCCCTTAGTTCTCTCAGAATAAAGAGGATAATAATTTAAGAACACTTTGTGTTGATATAAAAGCAAATACTAAAATGGCAGAAGATTAGCAAAATGAAGTTCTGAAGCATGTCAGAGAAGTATTCCCAATCTATCAGGCTAGGAACCAAAAGAGGGAGGGGACTGTTACATGTAGAATTTCTCATGGAAAGTTGTTATTGCTCAGATCTGTTAAAACTAGGATTGTACAAGGCCTTGGAGAATCGAGTGTTACGGGTTCAGAGTGCAGAAGAGAGCAAGCCTGCAGCTCCATTCACAGCTTACTTTTGGGGTCTGGGGGAGCAGCCACCAGAGGGCAGAACTGCTGTAGGGATGGGTTGTCCACAGAAAACACTCCAGAAAAACCTGCGGTTGTTGTCCTGCCTTTAAATACTCTTCTAAGTATTAGTCTGGTGTAAAAAGTAATATATTGTTAGATGAGCCTCTAGTCTGTGCTGTCAACCATCGTATAGTGTAGGCAAAGTTTGCTACTCTAGGAGGAGCCTCCTGAACTGACCTGGACTTCAGTGAAATAATTTTTTTTTTTTTTTTTTTACTTTTTCTGCTTTCATCTTGCTGGCACTTGAGATTCCTAGTAGCAGCCTGTTGTGTGAGATGTTGTAGAATGAGCAAGCTACATGTATGTAGCTGTATGTAGAGAAGAACCTTGACTGAGTGTGTGCCTCTGTTTGTAAAAGCTTAGCAGCAGTATTTTTTTTTTCCCCAAGTCTTCAACTGTAAGATAGTCTAGGAAAACTTGTAATTTTGAAGGAAGTTTTGTGCGCAGTGTTTTGAGTCAGGATGGCAGTATTCATCCTTTTGCCCCTTCATAGTAGTAGGATGCTCTAAGGGTTAATTTTGGATATAGTGAAGAACTGAGGCTTGCTTGCAGATGGCCAAGTAAGGGCGCTAAAAGTAAGAAATAGATAGCTTAGGTGAGTGGCTTGTAATGCCCTTCACTGTGATTTTTCACGGAGGTTCCACAATGTAAGGAGAGAATGAACTGGGGAAAGAGACCTAAGAGAGATGCCAAGTTCCTGACGTGGGAAGAGTGGAGAACACCTGATGCCATTCCATGTAGGGGGATACCTGAAATACAAGAGGACAGAAATGAGACTCCCAATGTGTCAAGTAATGAAAAGTAATAAAGGAGCCCTGATGCATGTTATGTGCTCTGTGAACAAAAGCAGTAGAATGTGTGACCTCTAATGATCTATGTGAGAAAAACTGTAAAGGTTCCTGACCAAGCTGCTTGTAAGTCAGGAACTGAAGGGAGCTTTTGGAAACAGCAAGTCAGATTTATCAAGTTATCTGGTTTCTAAGTGTTTTGTTGTTTGCTTAATGGTCATTTCTAGGAAAACAGCACGTGCATGAAATTTCAGGAAAGCATGGATTACTTTGATAAATACAGGAAAAATCCAGGGAGGAATTTAAGAGCCTAACTCTCTACTGTAAGTTTAAATCCTGCTGGGGCTTTTTTGTAGGCCCTTTTGTTTTGAAGAGAATCTGGAGCACAGTGAGGCCAAAACTGTGCAGGTGATAATTGTTGACAGCCTGCAGAGGGCACTCCAAAAGCTTCATAAATAGCAGAATAGGCAGTGTGAAATTAGAGATGGATAATTTAAGCAGAGGTCTGATCCAGGCAGCTCTTAAAGCTCCCTCCTCTTTTTTTTTTTTTTTTTTTTTTTTTTTTTTTTTTTTTTTTTTTTTTTTTTTTCTTTTTTTTTTTTTCTTTGCTTGGCAGGCTTCTCTTCTCTCCTTGGTGACATGCAGCCCTCCAACCACAACTACTACATGTACCAGCAGCAGCAAGGCCCCTCATCAGTGGGTGCTGCTCCCCCACTCCACACTCCAACCCCAGAGGGTTGTCCATCCCAAGGGGGAAAGCAGCAGGGTGGTGAAAGTTATGGCCCTCCACCGGTGATGTCCATGCACCCACCCCCAATGCAGCATGGAGGCTACCATCAGCATCAACATCACCCGCACTCCCACCCACAGCAGCAGCCGCACCAGCACCAGCAGCAGCAGCAGTCGCAGGCTTCAATCAACAATGCTGGCTTTGGTGAGTCAGGGTGATGGAAAGAACAGCTGGGGAAAAGGCAGCAGACAGGAGTCCCCAGACAGAAATGCCACAAGCAAGCTTTCCCTATGTAGTGCCTATGTTGTATGTGGAAAAAGGGCAAAGGCCACTTATGATTGAAATCTGAGGGGGAAGTTGCTTCCTTACTGAAGGAGAGGAAGATACATCCACACTGGGATGGATGGGATTCTCTTTAGGGATGCAGGATAGAGGCAGGAGCTAAATGAAAAAGGCCCCATCCTCGGTCTTCCAAGGGAGAAAGGATTTCTAGCTATTGTAGCATCAGGCCAAAGATGGTGAAGAGGGGCCAACTATGTTGTATTAAGGGATGGAGGGAAGCAGCTGTTGGTATTGGAATAATCTTGTCCCCATTTCATTGCAGCATTTCCCCCTGATTGGTGCTCCAACATTGATTCCTTGAAGGAAAGCTTCAAGATGGTAAACCGGCTGAACTGGTCTAGCATTGAGCACTCCCAGTTCTCAGGTCAGTGTTGGCCTAGTGGCCAGATCTAGTGACTCTGACTAGGGCTGTAGTCTAGAATATGTGAGTGCTGTGGCCAGATCTTTTTTTCAGTGTAACTGTGTCAAGTGCATGTGTTTCTCAGTGACTCAACTCTTCTATTTGTAAAATGAGGTTCTGTTAAAGACCCTGAAGTGCTTGAACACTGCAAGAATTTGGGGCAGGGGGAATTAATTCATGAAAGTATGTCAGAAATCTAACTGGAATTTTTCCCTCCTACTCTTCCCTCCCTTACCTGAGTCAGTGAGACAGTATCCTAGATATGGAGTTCTCCAGGAGTTTGGTGACAGATTCAAAGCAATGAAGTTGGGTTTGTGGGAAGAAGGTAGGGTTTAGAGGTCGAAGACAGAAACTCTTTGCAGGGAAGACTACAGTGTGAGTACTGTGTTTGACATTGTCCTTTTTCCCCTGCAGAACTGATGGAGAGTCTGCGCCAGGCTGAGCGGAAGAACTGGACACTGGATCAGCACCATATTGCCAACCTCTGTGACTCCCTTAATCACTTCCTTACCCAGACTGGTCAGCTCCCTCATCTGGTTGGCCCACAGCAGCCCCCCCGAATCTCTGATTCTTGTGCCCTGAACAGTGGCAAGCAGGAGCAATCTATGAACCAAGGTAATGAAGACGGAGACTAAAACGACGTGTAAATGAAGGCCCAACTCTGTGAATATCCTAAACTACTTCCTGCCTTCCCAGGCAATGTAGTACTGAGCAACCCAGGGCTGGGCTGTCAGCTGTTTGTAGCAACTCAGCTTCCTCTGGCTTTAACGAATTAGGATGTCCTATGTCTGTGGCCTCGACAGACTGTTATTATGCATAGCATTGACAGGCAACCTCTCCAGGCAGAAATACATTTAAAAGGCAAATGCATAAAAGGAGAAGGAGGTGGTGTTTGTAGGTGACCAACCAAAAGGAATGGCAAGGTAAAGAGATTGCTATTCCAGGTGGGAGGATCTGTAGGAGGTGTAAAGAAGAAATCTCTTGCACCCAATGTTGCGGAAATACTGACTGGACAAGGAGTAGGAGGAGAGTGCAGAGGATATCATGGTCTTGATACAACTGTGATGTTGTGTGTCATCTAGTAGTACTGAACTAAATGGATGATACTGAGCCAGCTTGTGGTGTTTCTGGATGAACATTTTCTTCTTTCACAATAATAGATAAACTCCTGCTGGTTCCAAGAACAAGATCCCTGACCAAGCTATAGCTTGCAGTTAGGACCCAACAGCTGAACATCTCCTCAGTATCCCATGGGTCTGAGTGAGTTGCTCTGTGGCTGAGCTGCCACTCAGTCAGGGCCAAGACATCTGACCAGAACATTAACAGGTTTGTTGTTTTTGTTTTTGCTTTTTTATTCCTTTCACAGTGAACTCCTATGGTCAGCCCCAGCCTCCCCATCTCTTCTCCGGGCCATCTCCTATGTACCAGATGTCCACCCAGGACTCTCCAGGATATAATCGCCCAGGTAAGAGGTGACAGTAAGGCATATTATACCAATGAACATTGAAGAACCAGTTCCCAAGCCCTTTGTGCATTTCTCTAAGCACTTACTAATCAAATGGAGCACTGAGGGTAGAAAGGAAGCCTGCAGTGCAAGGGACCCTCCATTTAGGGCTCTGCCATAGCTTTGGCGTGGTTTAGTATTTCAATGGCCTGATTTCTTTCACTTCACATGAATAGTCCCCTAGCTCAGCCTCACCCTCAGTTGGTTGCTTGAAGGAAACTTTACATGAGAAGCTTCTGTTGATGAAGTCCTTTCTGCTCCATCAGCAGACAGCTGTAAGGAAAGTTAAGGAGACTGAAACTTAACCTTGGTAGAAGCTGCTGTGGAGAATTTCGTAGCAGACCACCTGCAGACATTGGTAGGTGCTGTCTGACAGGGAGAGATTCATGACAGTAGTGTTCTTGCTTGTTAGCTTTTTGGAAGGGAGAAAGCTTGAATCCCTTATGCATTCTTTTGCCCAAGGGCCCACTGTGAAAAAGCGTGACATTTTTTATACTAACTCTCTCTTCTCTTTCCTGTCTTTTCTTTTTTTCTTTTTCTTGATTTTTGGCTCAGCTCACCATCTGGTCCCTCGGCCTCCAGGGCCTCCTCCAGGCGCCAATGAGGAAATCCCCGATGATTTCGACTGGGACTTGATCACCTAGCAAGTTACAGACTTGATAGCCCGTCCTTCGTGAAGGACGTGGGAGGGGAGGGGGACATGGGGTGAATGGTGCCAGCACCACCCTCCCCAGCCTCCCTGCCTTGCCTGTATATAGATATATATTCTCTATCTCCGCCAGAGAAGCCACCGCAAGATGCTGCCGAAGATAATCCTTCCTTGCGTCCTGTTTTATCTTCTTTTTCTTCTTTTGTTTATTATTATTATTGTTATTATTATTATTATTATTACCAATAATTGAGCACAGCTCTCCCCCGCCTCTGGTGGCCTCGGATGCATCAGATCAGCTCTTTCATGTTGTGTGGTGCCCTGTGGAGGGTGAAAAGATGGGTCCTTGGTGCCATGAAAAGACCTCGGAAGGCTGAATCCTCGAGTGCATCTTTCCCTCATCATTTTGCGTTTAACAATCCCTCTTTCCCTTCAAGGTGGCCGGTGAATCTGTTGTATTGGCTACTGGAGTGAGAGAGCCTAGTGGACCCTGGGAGCCTGTAGTTATGTTGTTTCATAAATGTTGTAAAGGTCAGGGGGCTAAAGGGACACTGGAGGGGTGATCTTAGCTCCATGAACTTTCTTGCACGAGCAGGAAAAGCAGGAAAATAATTACAGTTTCCAAGCACAGAGAGAGGGTAGTCCCTGAGGGCAGGAGGAGCTTCAGCTGGGAGGGTAGACCTGAGTTTGGAGAAAGGAAAATGTAGCAGAGATGGTGTTTCAGCAGAGAAGTTGGATTTCAGGATGCAGTGCCATCTGTGAGGACAGAGAGATTCTGAAGGAATCCTGAACTGTTTCTACACTGCCTTTGCAGTCTCCAGGTGAAGCTTACATACCCATCAAGTAAACAAAGCAGTCAGGGGGGTCGCATGTGATTCAGCAAATTGTTTTCCAGAGCTTTTAATTTCACCCCCCACCCCTTCAAACCCTTCTTCAAAATATGTAGTGAGGCTCTTACTTGCATATGCAAATTTGGAAGGTTTCTCCCATCAGTATTTGTTCAGTTGTTATTTGGCCCTCTGCCCCTCATATTTTTTTGAAGACTGTCCTTGCCTGTGGTTTGAGAGTGCCAGCAACAGGAGCCTTGTTGTGTAGGTGCCAGTTCTCAGTCAGTGGTTCCCACTTTGTGAATGGGCTGATCGTGGGAAGGGGAAGCTGCTGCTCAGAGTGGAGGTGAAATAGAGGACTTCTGGTCAAGGGGCTGGACCCCCTGGTCAAGTAAGTGGGAGGCCCTCACAAGTGTGTTATTTTTAAGAGGTGCATTAGAAGAGAGAAGATGAAGTGGGGGCAGATTTTTAAAACCAAGCAGCCGAAGAAAAGGGTGGGTCAGACCCCTTGTAGTTCAGCTGGGGAGATGATGGAATCTAGGGTAAATCCAGAAGGGTGAGTTTTGTCAGCACTTGCAAATCAGGAAGGTGGAAAAGGTTCTGGAGCAGGAGTGAATGTTGAGATGCCTCTTCCCCAAAGCTGTGTCCTGTGTTTCCCTTTTTTTCTGGTATGGCTCTGTTCTGTCAAACCTCTTGTTTCCTCTTAATAAAGCCTTCCCCTCACCCGTACTCCCTGTTTACCAGTGAAGAGAACCAAGTTGGAAATAAAACATCACGGCTGTTTGACAGACCTGGAGCAGGGGAGTTACAACCTCTGCTCTGACTGCAGGAAGGTGGGGAACTAGTACTGCTTTTTAAATTTGCTGTAGGGATAGACCAATTGGATCTTTGTCAGGAAAGTAGACAGAGTCTCGTTGTATCGCAGGGGTGATGGGACTTTTTTTTTCTTTTTAAAGTGTGTGTTTGAGGGGGAGTTCATCATTGACTGTTTCCAAGAGAAATGAGGAATCCCAGACAACTACAACATGGAGTCAGTTGTTACCTCTGCTGCCTCAGGATGGGAGTGATAGAGCTTGGACGCAGGTGTGATGGGTTTCTGTGGAAAGTGGCGCCAGAGACGGCCTCTGGTAGATGCCAGTTCATGCTTTGCAGAGGGTGTTACTGAGAGACGGCCCTGTAGAAGTCTGAAAACACCACTGGAAGGAAAACAAGATGGCTCCTTTGCGTGTCCAAGTGCCCCTTCATTTGCATATTCACCTCATTTGCATACTAAGTTGTGCCTCATTTGCATATGTAAATACATGCCGGTCAGTGTGCAAATTAGCCTTGTTCCTCTGCCCCTGAAATAAATGTGTGTTGTTAGTGGGTGGGAAGGCATCGGGTGGGTGGCGTGGAGCTCTGCAGGGTGCTTGGGTACCAGCCTGTGGGGAGGGGAGGGGAAGGCAAGGCAGCCTGTTCTGGAGAGGGGTCCTGCAGGCCCCTGCAGTGTGGGGTGACCCCTCCAGCATGGTGTGGCCCCTTGCGCTTTGTTCCAGTGGTCAGGGAGAGAGGGGCGTGGTCTCACAAGTTTATTTTTGTGCATGCTTTCTTAATAAAAAGAAAAAGTGAATGTTTATGGTTTAACTCTTTTGGTGCCGGTATTGATTTTTTTTCCCCCCTCCAGTGTCGTTGTTCAGGACCCCACTCAAAATGGTTCTTTTTCCGAGTCACTCGATAAAGAGGGCTCACAATCTGACTGTAGTCAGGAATATGCATTCTCCACAAACCTACTATGCCCAAGAAGGTCTGTGTCTACACCTTTGTGTTAGTAGGTGGAGACACAGCTGCAATTTTGTCGATCACATCCACTGGGATCTGACNTTCTCCACAAACCTACTATGCCCAAGAAGGTCTGTGTCTACACCTTTGTGTTAGTAGGTGGAGACACAGCTGCAATTTTGTTGATCACATCCACTGGGATCTGACGATGCCCATCTTGCCATTTTATTCCTAAAAACGATCTCTAGTGCAGGTCCCTTGACCTTGCTTCGCTTTATGGTGAAACCGGCATTCAAAAGAATCTGAATTACTCTCTCACCTTTCTGGAAGACTTCTTCCGCTGTGTCACCCTATACAATGATGTCACCAGTATACTGCAGGTGTTCTGGAGCTTTACCTTGTTCCAGCATGGTTTGAATCAGTCCATGGCAGATGGTAGGACTGTGTTTCCACCCCTGGGGCAAGTGATTCCAGGTGTACTGGATGCCCTTCCAGGTGAAAGCAAACTGGGGCCTGCACTCTGCTGCTAAAGGAATAGAGAAAAACACATTAGCAATGTCAGTTGTGGCATACCACTTGGCTGTCTTTGACTCCAGTTCAAATGGCAGTTCTAGCAGGCACAGCAGCACTCAATGGTGGTGTAACTTCATCCAGGCCACGATAGTCTACTGTTAGTCTCCACTCATCACTAGACTTAAGCACTGGCGAAACTGGGTTGTTAAAAGGTGAGCGAGTCTTAATGATCACACCCTGGTTTTCCAGTTGACGAATCAACTTCTGAATAGGAATCAAAGAGTCTCAGTGTGATATCGCCACCAATGCACCATCGTGGTAGCAATTGGCACCTGCTGATTGTCAGCCATCAGCAGTCCTACAACAGAAGGGTCCTCTGAGAGACCAGGCAAAATAGACAGCTGTTCAATATTCTCGGTGTCCAGAGCTGCTGTGCCAAATGCCCACCAATACCCTTTCGGGTCATTAAAATACCCTCCCCTGAGGTAGTCTATGGCAAGGATGCACAGAGCATCTGGGCTAGTCACAATGGGATGCTTTTGCCAGTTTTTCCCAGTTAGGCTCACTTCAGCCTCTACAAGAGTCGGTTCCTGGGATCGCCCAATCACTCCAAAAATATTGATGGATTGTTTTCCTTTATAGTTTGAGGGGATTATTGTGCACTGAGCACCAGTGTCCACCGAAGCTTTGTACTCCTAGGGGTGTTTTGTACCAGGCCACTGTAATTGCACAGTGCAATAAACTCTGTTGTCCCTTTCCTCCACCTGGCTGGAGGCACGACCCCTCTAATTTGTGTTTTTTGCAGTCTCTGGGTATGAATTAGAGGTTCCTTCAAGAGGACCAAATCTCTCTGCCCCTTCTGGAAACTGGAGCAGCCATTTTCCTAAGAGTTTTTCAATTTAACTCACATACTCGTTCCTGAAGTTCTGAGGGAGGTCTTCCATCCCACCTTCTCATGTTTTCTCCCTGGTCACATAGGAAGAACCACAGCGTGCCTTTTTTTGTGGACTGCTTCTGTCCTCTCTCTTGAGATTGGAAATGCCTTCTCCTAATAGCTGAAACATAGGTTTGTACAGGTCGTGAATGGAACCTATCTTCTCCGAGTGCTCTGATTTCTTCGAACAGCTTTTCAAACCGGTGTTCAAGTTTTTCACAGAGTTTCTCTACAGCTGAAACACAAGCCTGTAGAGAGACAGCAAGGCTGCCCCCAAAGTCCTGAAGCTGCTTAATCATGTCAGAACTGCTTTGCCTACCTCCAGCTGACCAGATCGTTGCTGCCAATGACTTAGCATATGCAGGTGGTGTGCTTTGTACAAACCTGCGCCACATAGGTCGTGTACAATTGATTCTATCTATGTCTGTTCCCTGTTGGCTGTCTGGCCCAAAATAGATGATCTCCTGCACAGCTAATTCTCTCAGGAGCTGGATACCTCTCTCCATGGTATTCCATTTCCCTGAATTACATATAACATCTTCCTTGAAGGGAAACCTTGCCTTCACAGCTGTCAGGAGTCGAATCCAGAGGGTGGTGGAGTTGTTCTCTCTTGAAATTGCCCTATCAAGAGTGGCATCCCTTGTCAGAGAACCCAGCTGCTTGGCTTCCCAACCTTCTAGTTCCAGACTATCAGCTCTGTTACCCCAGCATTGGAGCAGCCAGGTTACAACATTCTTGCCTTCACGGTGACTGAAGTCTTTTCACGTATCTCTCACCTCACTTGGAGAAAAGGATCGGGTGGCCACTTCCTCTCCTCCTTGTGTTTGACACTGCCCCTTGGGTTGATGATGCCCCTTGGCCATCATCTGCAGCACGAATAGTCTTTCTTGTGACTCTCTTACAACTGGCAACTGATGCTGACATCGGCTCACCATCTCTTGATCTGTTTCCAGAATCTAAATGACTGTCACTGGCATTGGTATAATTACAGTGGCTGTTGTGGTTACAGCAGCAGCAGTGCCCAGTGCAGGGGGGCACAGTAGCTGCCTTGTCAGTCTTTGGAGCTGGAGAAATAACAATATCTGCGGCTGGCGAGGCAGCGACCTTGGTAGCTTCGCGCTGCGTGGGAGCTGGAACTGCCTTGGTGGTTGCTTGGGAAGCCGCAGTGTCTGTGTTCGGGGGGGGGCAGCAGCAGCTATGGGGGCTGTAGCCATAGCCTTCGCTGCTTTGCTCCATTTGGAGCGGGCAGACGCGAGTCTCGGAACTCAAAAAAGACACGATCCTCCTGTTTAACCTCATCTCTCTTATCACTAGCATGAACTGACACACATGTCTCAATGAAAAAACAAAGGTATCGTTAGTCAGCTTTTCTATAAATTGGCTGGTTCAATTAGCAAACAATAGCTATGTTTCTCTAATCTCTACTGGAAGTTTCTCTAAGTACAACAGTAACAAGTATAAATTCATTATCAGCTGCAGTATAATGAAATAAACCAGTGCCAAACCACACAGTAAAATCATCACCATCGTCCAGTTTCCAGATGTAATACAATGCATGAATGTATTAGTGAAATAAGCCCAACACAAATAAGGTACAACAGAACACAAGGTAGAGAGTAACTCATATAACTTATGCCACAGCATCTTTAAACCAATGTAATTCAATCTGCTTTGATACTACTAGATAATGTCTGAGGTACACAGAGCCACAAGTATCACAACCCTGTGAGTTGGCACCACGCCAAGAAAATTGAAAGCACGCCACAGCAGTAAGAAAACCAAAAATCTCCAAATTTTACCCCTTTTTAGTGCCAAATGTTAACACTTTCAAGCCCCACGTTGGGCGCCAATCCATCTGTCACTGTTTGATTGCAGGGCAACAATAAACTGTGGCAGATAATTTGTTAACCCACTCCCCTTTTCCCCCACTCAGCCCCCACTCCCGGCTAAGGAAAGGCAATAGGAGAACGAAGAGAGGCAAAGAGGGAGAGGACTTGCAAGTTGGAAAAAGCTAAAAAATGTTTTACTAATGCTACTAATAAAATACAGAAAATAACACAAAGTATACAAAACCAATCTTCAATTCCCCAGCAAAGCTCAGCACTGCTCCAGCAGCTGCAGGGCAGGCACCTGGAAGTCTTGGGTGGGCCTCTGCAGCAAACCAGAACTGGATTCAAGGATGCAGGGTCTGTCACTAGGCCTCAGGTCGCAGGGACAGCAGACAGGGTCCTCCCCAGATGTTGGCCGTAGTCAAAGAAGGAGACCCTCATGATCTCCCACTGCTATATGAAGTATCATGTGGATGGGATGGAATCCTTAGTTGGTCAGTTTTAGTCACCTGTTCAGTTTGCCCTTCCTTGCTTATGGAATGTGCATTTTTATCAGTGAACTTGCATACCATTGCTATGTCTACCTAAACATGTAGCCAAATTCAGAAAAGTACAGTTACTAAGAATAACTTAGCTGAAAGAAAAATTCACTAAAACGGAAATTTTAACAAAACCAGGACACCCAGCAGCACATCCATCAAGTGGGCTCAGTTTCCACCAACTTACTTTAGAAACAGAGTTTGGGTGTGGACATGGCTAAATTGCCAGCCCACACTTTACAACCAAGACTTTTTAGGATGTTGAAACAGAAGAGTTGAAAGTTCTCACAGCTGGCAGTACTCACGGCACTGAGATCAGCAAGTCTTTAAACTCGCGCTCACCAGAAAGGCAAAGTGAAAACTGTACTGATGCTTAGTGGCTGTCTGTCATTATATTTGTTGACCTTACTCCTTTAAAGAAGGACTAGCATAAAAAGCAGCTTTTAAACCACTTCTTTAGAGTACCTAGTAAACACGCTTCTGCTTTTCAGGAGCAGAGGACATTCAGGCTTGGGAAGCACAGCCAAATAGCCTGACTGGATGAAATTTTTTTCTTTGTCTACTGGAAAAACATGAGAAGCACATCTTTTGTAGAGAGCAGGACATGACTATGCCACAACAGGCTCATTCACACCTTCTTGGGGTCAGACTAGAGGTTATCACTCCTCGATTCCAAGTTTTTACCAAATGGCTGATAGTCCAGAAGCCACCTAATCTGGTTTATCAATGACTGCAATTGCTCAAATTGTGCTCATGTGCCATCTTAAAACGCAGTAGGTACATTGGGATAATCTTCAACAATTTCCTAAAAGGAAGATTTGGGACATTGGTGGTGGAGGGAGCACTGGGGAGACAGTGGGCGCACACTAACAAACATAGCTACAGCATGTACATTGGACCAGTTACTACTGTACAGTGATGTATTTGCTGGGACAAAGAAATACCTTGAGCATCTACCAGGGCATGAAAGTCAGCTCAATGCAGCAGCTGACAGGGGCAAGTACTGTAAGAAAATGTAGCACTACCCTCCAGGGAAATCTTCAGAAAAAAAAAAAAACCCTCAAGAAGATAGATTCGAATGAAGACACCAAAGTTAGTTTAATCTCCAGTTTATCAAAGACGGGAGATGTAGAACATAGACATGCAAATAACTCTAATGACATTCTCATCTAGCAGTTCAGAGGTTAAACCACATGATCCCACCATAAATCATTCTGCAGGCCTGCTTTCTTCTTTAAAGTGCTGTGTCTCCTCCTTCACCAGGGTCTTCCCTGGTGTTCCCTCAGATACTCTTCGTATTTCCAACTTCCCATCTCTCTACAGTAGGATATAAAGGATCTTAGCTGTTCTTATCTGAACCATCTCAGTGTGTGGATCTGCAGATTAATCAAATGTGTTAGAGCTAAAAAAGCTGTTAAATGTAGAGTGACTGATGTGCAGAGCCAAAGCTTGCTCTTTCTACAGTGGTGATCAGAGGTCCTGTATTACACCGTGCTGCTACCGTCCTTCTCTGTTGAAGTCTTGCTTCTGTCAACAGAGTATGGGATTGAACGTGTTGGTTCCTCAGTAAACACACCTTCCAAGATTCCTTTCACTGTTTGCTGTGCCTTTGCCCTGAAGTCTTGTCCCACAAAAACATAGAGCAAGGGGTTGATGCAGCTGTTGACATATGCAAGTGCTGTAGAGAGGTGATCCCAGAGGATCAAATTCTCCCTCAGTCCAGTTCCAAGAGTAGGTACAAGGGACAGAATCCCAACTACATGGTATGGAGCCCAGCAGACAAAGAATGCAGTTACTACAAGCACAATTGTTCTCAGCATTCTGTTGCATGGCTTGTGAAACTGACTTGCACGCATTCGGAAAGCAATAAGGGCATAGCAAACTGCCATGATGCCAAAGGGGAGTACAAAGCCAAAGACAGCCCTACTGGTGTTTATTGCCACTAAGGCAGGGGATACAGAATAATCACTTTCATAGAAATTTTCCCATGAGTCATTACCGTTGTAGGTTAAAAGTGAATATTTTTCAAACAGCTCATTTACAGCATCATCCATGTAATCCAGCACTGCGTTGTCTCCAAAATTGTACCCACACTCAGTTTTGCCATCATGAGTGCTAGTCTCACGGTAGTGAAATACAGGACAGCAGAAAATTAAGGCCAGGATCCAAATGCCACTGCATACTAATGATGTACATTTCACTGTTCGGTGATTTTGACACCAGACAGGTTTCATCACAAGGAGGCACCGGTCAATGCTGATGGCCACAAGTAGGAAGACACTAGTAAACATAGTGAAGATTATGACTGATGGAATGACTTTGCAGAGGAACCAACCATACGGATAGTGTTCGTAGAGGGCCAGGTGAGCTATGGAAAATGGCAAGGACAAGCAGCACACGAAGTCAGCCACAGCAAGGTTTAGGAACCAGACAATGTTCACAGACCTTTTCATTTTCAGACCAGCTACCCAGATCACCAATCCATTGCCTGGGATACCTATGATGAAAACAATGGTGAAGACAGCAATGGAGACGATGGATTCTGATGCATAATATACAGCAGCCTGTTCATGTGAACTGCTGTTACCCAGGAGTTGAGGCATTCTGTACCTATAAAACAGAAAGCAAATTAGTAGGCAATTCACACCCTCCTTCCAAATTATTCTTTTTATCTTTATGGAAGCATCTCTGAGTCAGGTGACAGAACAAAGCTGTCAGGATACAAAGGCATCAGTCTACAAAAGTTTGTGCTAAAGGTTTACTAGTGTGACCATTACACACCAAAATTCTGACGGTGGCTAAGCTACATAAGCCCCACTATTCAAACAGGGAGATTGTATACACCTAAGTTCTCCTGTCTCTGTCATCCCCTTTGATTTCAGTCTGGTTCTTTTTAGTCTCCACTCTGAAGTGGAGTTCATATGCCCACATTATCACCCGCTAGCTTTCGTGATCGACTTGTGGCTTTGTATACACTTCCTTTCTTCAGAAAGGTGAGTCATCATTTTAGTTCCTTTTTTGTTTAAAACAAATTTATTTCTTCTAGCATAACCAGTGAAATAGGTTTAGGTTAAGAAAGCAGTGCTTGTCTTAATGAAATAACCCCACTCCACTTTCTGGACATTTATAAAGAGAACAGATGGGACAGCAATTCTGTTTGCTAAGGGTATTTTTAGAGAAGTCTCAGAAAGCACTTCCTTCCTCTTGCTTTTGTTCTGAGCTCTCTCCTGGTTCCTTAGAAGGCTAGTCTTGATGAGCAGAAAGGCAAAAAATGAATGCTTTAAGGACAGAGATTTAGTTATAGAAAGAAAAATTAAAATACAGAGTAACAGCAGTAATGTTCTTGAGCTATTTTGGGTGGCTCATTGCAAGACAATGAATCTGAGCCACAGAATACTGTAGTGACATTTTAAAACTATGAGAATAGAAGTGGAAAAAATTTAATTGTTCAGTTATTCTTGGGCTTAGATATTAGTAAATTTTTAAAGAAAAGTAAAGGAGATATAGCAAAGTCAAGATAGAACTGAGAAAAATAACCTGATCTTCATCCTGTAGGCACTAGTAGAACTATTTATAAAACCCCTGTTAACTAAACCCTTGTTGCTGAAAGGTCCCTAAAAGCCTTACCAGAATGCAAGGAAACTGCACAGGTAAGAGCTGAATACAGTCTGCAGAAGCAATTGAGGAGACATGAATAAGGCAACCCAGACTGATTTTATTTTAACCTCTGTTATGCTAGTACTTAAGAGCCAGTCAGGGACTGTTGTGTGCAGGACTAATTATCAATATTATTAAAGAAAAATATTCCAAACCATCAATATCTTTCTTGCATATCATATAGTCTAAATGTGGAGTAATGTATACATGTTAGAACCGCCTCACCACTAAGAAACTGAAATAAACAGTTGTAACAAACATTGGTAACACTTTTTGGTAACAATTGCTAAAAGGCTTTTAGGTGAGGGTGACCTGCAGGGAAAGCTAGGAAAGCAGTCATTGTAAAGCAGCTAGAGACTTAGCTTGAAATTTTAACAAGTTTGCTCCATTTCGTGTGGTCTTGCTGATATATGCAGAAGCGACTTCTACAGGGACAACTGGAGAACAGTGCTGCAAGAGCTGAATCTCGCTCCCTCCCCATATAGCTACAGAAGGTGGTACGAAGAGGACTGGGAATCAAAGAATGCTGTAAAAATAGTAATACAAATCCTTCTCCACAGCAAACTGAGGGATAAATCAGTAAGAAGATACTGCCCACACTCTTTTCAAGAGTGCTGAAAGGGCTGCTATGTGGTTATGAAGGTGGAAGGGGGAACTGAAGCAAGAAGAGAGGTTTTCAGGAGTGAAGAATAAGAAATTGCAAGTTGAAGAGGGAGGCAGAATTCTGCATCTTATTATACCTACCCAAGTGAAGCAGATGTTCCAGTGTGTCAGGGAGCAAGTACCATCAATTCTGTCTCTCGAGTGACTGAAAACAGAAACTCACGTGACATTTTAGGAACTGCTCTTTTTTTCTGTATTTACAAGTGTGTGCTAAGCATATTCTTTCACCCTGACTGACTCATATTTGCAGTTTTAGATATGATCTGCTAATAAAGAGTCAAACCAAAAGAATCTGCCTTAACACTGTCAAAACAAAATAGTGCCGAGACAAAGAATAATAGGAAGTAAGGGAACGATAGGCACAGACATACACTTCACTACAGTTTCCATAAGACAACTGAATCAGATGCCCTGCCTGTTGGTAAAACACTGGCCTTTGCTCGATATAATTCACAGTTCCAAACCCTGCCATGCCACCATCAGGTGTCTGGTCTTGTAGCCACTTCTATATTTTATCAGATCAGCACATGCACCTAATTAACCCCATTTCTGGGATTTTTACCAATATATATCAGCTTCTGTCCCAACTTAGTTCACCAAATACAGAACATTGTGCTCAGCAAACTATAATTGGTCACGTCAAAGGGATTTTAATCTGATTCTTGATCTTTCAGGAGATTGGTTGTTTGGTTTGGTTTTTTGTTTTGTTTGGGGTTTTTTTCTTCTTAAAGAAGGAACTTAACCAATGAAAACTGAGAAGTGATTAACTGAAATGCTGATAGCACAAAATGCAGCAAGACTATAAAAAGAAAAGACATCTAGGGCAAGGCATATCGAATGTGCAACAATAGGATTTCCCCTCATCCCTCACAATTTGGGAAATCAACACTGTTAGCAGAAATGACAAAGCCCAGACACACAAGAATCAGCCTCAGTATTTTGGTTTTGGCCTGGAAAATGAACCAGAATGGAGCAGAGTCCCACTCCTGAGCATGTCTCTGTGAAACACATGAATGCTGCCTACAGCACAAAACCCATGAAAACTGAGACAAGAAGGCAAGCCAGGGCTGGGCTGTAACCCCAAAGATGGATGGGCTGTCAGCAGCCTGTCAGGAAAACTCCTGCAGCTGCATCTTATTCTCAGATGCCACCTTTCCTGGAGGACTACTCGGACTCAGACAGACAGTGCTGACAGGAGGGTACTCCTGTTGCTTCTGTTGGCCAAGGGGCGTGCAGCCTTTTTGCCACCATGTGACTCACTAGCTCTAGTCAAACTCTCCTTTGCAAGAAGGCTCTTCTCTACCAGTTGGCCAGCTCTGATCCTCACAGTTAAAACCTCTCTCCTGCAGCCGGCCTTGACATAGCAAGCACTTTATCTCTAGTCCACCCAGCTTACCCTGGACAGTGATGAGACGATGTGGTACCTCTCTGTGGAGGCGGTAGTTGGGGGATGGTTAAGGGAGAGGGGCCATAGGCCCGAGGGAGTGTTGGCCTCAGCAGTTAATCAGTGCTGAGCAAAAATGTTTTGCAGGGACGGAGTGACCTTGACAGCAGATATTGTAACAAGAAGAAACTGTGGTATGCGGGAGAAGGCTTGTTAGGAAGTTTAGAGACTTTCCGAAGAGGAGGGGTTGACCTATATGGGGATGGCCAATAACAAGCTATGTTTTGTAATATGTATGAGCCTAATTATATGACTTATAAATGCAGCCTTGTTACGGATAATAAACGAGCTTTGCTGATAACACTCATATTGAGCGTGCAATGTCTCCCGCCGCTCCGACACCTCTCTCTATAGGTTTCCAAACCAATAAACACTTTAAGCAGTTCACTAGTGGAGTGTTTTGCACCTCAGCATAAAGGGCCTGATGATGCAGACACTCAAAGGTGCAAGGAGGGAAAAAAAGGACATTTTATTACTTTCATAAAATGGTTAATTAGATCAGACCAGACCTTTGACTTGCAGGTTTGATGGTAATCCCAAACCACCACACAGCATTCTATTCTTCTCTTCACAGAATCACAGAATGTTTGGGGTTGGCAGTGACATCTGGAGATCATCTAGTCCAACCCACTTGCTAAAGCAGGCTCACCTAGAACAGATCACCCAGGAATGGATCCAGGTGGGTTTTGAATGTCTCCAGAGAAAGAGATCCCACAGCCTCTCTGAGCAGCCTGTTCTGTTGCTTCTCTTCTGGATATCTCCCTTCCCCTCATGAAAAAAGGACCGAGTTAGGTCACAAAGGCTCTACTTCACAGAATCATTGAATAGTTGGAGTTGGAAGACTGTCTGCAGACAATCTAGCCCAATCCCACTGCTCAAAGCAGGGTCAGCTAGAGAAGATTGCCCAGGACTGTGTCCAGTCAGGTCTGAGTATCTCCACAGAAGGAGACTCCACAAACTCTCCAGGCAACCTGTTCCAGTGTTCAACCACTCTCACAGTAAAAAACTGTTTGATTGTGTTCAGACAGAACTTCCTGTGTTTCAGTTTGTGCCCCTTGTCTCTTGTCCTGTCACCAGGCACCACTAAGAACAGTCTGGCTCTGTTTCCATTAAACATTCCCATTAGATGGACAATAAGATCCCCCTGAGCCTTCTCCAGCCTGAACAGTCCCAGCTCTCTCAGCCTCTCCTGCATGACAGGTGTACCAGTCCCTTAATCACCTTAGTGGCTCACCACAAGTTTCACTCCACTATGTCCATGTCTCTCCAGTACTCGGGAGCCCAGAACTGGACGCAGCACTCTAGATGTGTCTAAGCCACTGCTGAGTAGAGGAGAAGGATCACGTCCCTTGTCCTGCTCTCAACACTCCTCACCAAGCCCTGGCAGCTGTTGTAATCCTTTGCTGTAAGGGCACATTGCTGGCTTATGTTCAGCTTTTTGTCCGTGAGGACCACAGAATCACAGAATGGTTAGGGTTGGAATGGACCTCTGGAGATCATCAAGTCCAACCCACCTGCTAAAGCAGGTTCACCTAGAGTAGATCACACAGGAATGTGTCCAGGAGGGTTTTGAATGTCTCCAGAGAAGGAGACTCCACAATCTCCCTGGGCAGCCTGTTCCAGTGCTCTGGCACCCTTAAGGTAAAGAAGTTTTTCCTCATATTCAGATGGAACCTCCTGTGTTTCAATCTGTGGCTGTTTGCCCTCATCCTATTGTTGGGCATCACTGGAAAGAGTTTGGTCCCATCCTCTTGACACCCACACTTCAGATATTTGTAAGCACTGATAAGATCCCCTCTCGGGTTTGTCTTCTCCAGGCTGAACAGACCCAGCCCTCAGTCTCTCCTCATAAGAAAGGTGCTCTAGGCCCCCAATCACCTTCGTAGCTCTCTGCTGGACTCCCTCCAGTAATTTCTTGCCCTTCTTAAGCTGGGGAGCCCAGAACTGGACGCAGTACTCCAGATACAGCCTCACCAGGGCAGAGCAGAGAGGGAGGAAAACCTCCCTCAACCCGCTGGTCACACGCTTCTTAATGCACCCCAGGATACTGTTGGCCTTCTTGGCCACAAGGGCACATTGTTGACTCATGGTCAACCTGTTGTGGACCAGGACTCCCAAGTCCTTCTCTGCAGTGCTGCTTTCCAGCAGGTTGACCCCTAGCCTGTACTGGTGCCTGGGGTTGTTCCTCCCCAGGTGCAGGACCCTGTACTTGCCACTGTTACACTTCATTAGGTTCTTCTCTGCCCCATCCTCCAGCCTGTCCAGGTCTCACTGAATGGCACCACAGCCTTCTGGAGTGTCAGCCCTTCCTCCCAGTTTGGTATCATCAGCAAACTTGCTGAGGGTGCACTCAGTCTCTTCATCTAGGTCATTGATGAACAGGTTGAACAGGACTGGACCTAATACTGACCCCTGGGGAACCCCACTAACTACAGGGTTCCAACCAGACTTTGCACCATTGATCATAACCCTCTGAGCTCTGCCATCTAGTCAGTTCGTGATCCATCTCACTCAGTTCCTGAGCTTGCCTATGAGGATGTTGTGAGAGATTGTGTCAAAAGCCTTGCTAAAGTAACAGCAATACAACAGCAAGATTTACAGCAATACAACACCGTAATTTGCTGCGAAGCTACTTTCCAGGTGGTCAGCCCCAGCATGTATTAGTGCATGGGGTTATTCCTCCCCAGATGCAGAACTTTGCACTTCTTGTTGAACTTCATGAGGTTCCTGTCTGCCTAATTCTTCAGCATGTCCACGTTCCCCTGAATGGTCACAGAGACACCTGGTGCATTAGCCACTCCTACCAGTTTTGTATCATCTGCAAAGCTGTGCACATTGCTCCATCATCCAGGTCATTAATGAAGAGTTAGACAGTACTATAACCAGTGCTGACCAGAGCCAGACAGCACCAGTGACTGGTCTCCAGCTGGACTTTGTTCTCCTGATCAGCACCCTCTGAGCCCCACAGTTCAGCCACTGTTCAATGCACCTCACTATCCACCTCTAGCCCATACTTCATCAGGATGTTCATACTGAAGTTTATCTAGATGTAGAGACTCAACTGGCCACCAGAACAAGTAGGTTAAAACCTTGATTGCTGTTTCAGGTTTGTTATTACAAAATTGCATCAGCCTATCAGTTACTAAATAGTTACACCCATACACAATTCTAAAACTGTGATCAGTATGTTTACAAAAGCCACCTTCCTGCAAGAGTATGCAGGTTATCTCCAAGACTTTGGCAAGAACTGAGAACTCCACTTGTATTTCATATTTCTACTAATTTTTCTGCAGTTCTACAAAGCTTTGAAGCCCCTCTCAGATCTCCCATCCGTTTCTCTGCAGGTCGAGTGACTAGATAGCTATGATCTTTCACAGATCCTGAGTGTTCCTTGAGAACATGGCAAACCCATCTTCCTAAAAAAAACTGCCCAAAGCTTCCCCTATAAAGCTTAGCTGTAACTAGCACAACTGTTTCTCTAGAAAGCGTACTGCAGTGGTCTGGTGGCCAGTCTTTGCTATGCGCTTATTTTCATTGTCAATACTGTGCATGTACTTTCATAGGGATGCTATGGTAACATCCAGTATCTGCAGGGTTGCCCTATGCTGGTATTCCTCAGACTCTCCGCTTTAGAAAATCCAGTGAGTGACCCAAAGGCATTTCTGTACGTTGCTGAGTAAGCTCAGGTAGGCACAAGCTTTGGACACCAAGGAAGGAACAAAGCTTGGCAAAACTGGTAGATCATAGATTATAAGTAATTAAAAAGTAGCTCTTCACAGTAATGGATTCTCAGTACTGGGTGAGTTGCTCAGGTCAGGTGTCTTGCCAGGGAACATTCAGTGAAGAAAGCACAATTTGAAATAGTATTTTGATTGTTTAGTAAAAATGCTTATCTTGGGATTAACATTTAAGTTATCTAATGGTCATTTTGTGGGACTGGTTTCCCCTGTACCCCCTGTGCAGAGAAGGAAAATTCCAGTTGTTTGGTCCATCCACTAAGTACATTCCTGAACAATGCCCTATTTTTTTTTCTTAAATAAGCAAAGCAAAAAGCCAAAATGATTCTTTGCATGGTGTATTATCAGGCTACCTACAGAATGGCATGAACTGTGCATTTTACTCTACTTGCATAGGCCTTTTTATTTGCACAGCTCATAGGATTGAATATTGTGGAGTTTCATCCAAGATTTCTGTTATTCCTTAGCTTTATTTCATTGAAGATTTCTGTATGGCAATAATATGGAACCTTCATTGCTTTCATAGTCTGGTTTTAAAAATGTTCTCCTTCAATGTTTCAAACTCACTACTTAATTAAAACATGTTAGCTGTTATTGGCAGTGCTTTGTATTTTCTTGGTCCAGAGATGCTTGTTTGAAAGAAGACAGAAGAGTGTTACGTTCTCTGCTGGTTAAGTCTCAATGGAACTGAATGGGAGATGTATTCCTGGTGTCTTGCTGCTGCTTATGCATCTTTCCTTACATGCCTCATAAAAGTTGGCCCTTTGCCACTCTCTCATCTTAGATGCTCTCTTTCTAGAAAGACTGTAGGAGGACTGTGGCACACTGAATGACAGCACAATAACAAAGCAGACAATTTAATTTTGCTAATTGTGAATTATTGACTTTGGAAAATGTTGTGGTTTAACCCCAGCCAACATCTAAGCCCCACACAGCTGCTCCCCCTCCAGTGGGATGGGGGAGTGAATCAGGAGAGAAAAAGTGAGAAAACTTGCTGGTTGAGATGAAGACTGTTTAATAAGTACAGCAAAATCCACACACATAAGCAAAGCAAACCAAATAATTCATTCACTACTTTCCATGGGTAGGCAGGTGTTCAGCCATCTCCAGAAAGCAGGGCTTCATCACGCGTAACTGTTAATTGGGAAGACGCCATCACTCTCAACATCCTTCCGTTCTTTCTTCTTCCCCCAGCTTACATACTGAGCATGATGTCATATGGTGTGGAACACCCCTTTGTTCAGTTGGGGTCAGCTGTCCTGGCTGTGTCTCCTCCCAACTTTTTGTGCAGCCCCAGCCTGCTTGCTGATTGGGTGGTGTGAGAAGTGAAAAGGCATTGAATTGTGTGAGGACTGCTCAGCAATAAATAAAACACCCCTGTGTTATCAATACTGTTTCCAGCACAAATCCAAAACACAGCCTCATGGTAGCAACTGTGAAGAAAATTCACTCCATCCCAGCCAAAACCAGCACAGGAAAGCAACCATAACCAAACATACAGAGTGATGTACTCTGGAAAAGTTTTTACCATCCAAAGAAAAAACTTAGTAGTCACTGCAGGAAGTTCTATGAAAAATCAAGTCAACATGCAATGCTATTCAAAAGGTAAATGTAATGAAAAGTATTCAGTTGCTTCTTGAATACTGAATGCTGTGGTGGTCCTTGATCTTAAAAACAATTATAGAATCACAAATGATAGAGAAAGTAAGGACTAGACAACCATGGCTCAAAATGGCTTCTGTTGTTGGACAAGCTAAACAGATGAGAATGTTTTACTTTGGGAGACATCTAAATAGCAGTATGAGAGACACATGGAGAAGGTGACACATCAATTCTTATAGCATAAGAACTAGGAGGTATCAAATGAAATGATCAGGCAGAAGTTTGTAAACAACAAATTTACACTTTTGCATATTGCACGATTCACGGCTCCAGGGATGCTACGAGTAACCAAAGGCATAGATGAGTCCAAAAAAGCAATTAGATTAATCCACAGAAGGAAAGTCTATAAAATGCGCTAAGTCTAACAAATGCACACTGACAAGAGGAACAAAAGTCTTTCAGACATCCGACTAGGCCTAATATAACAAGACTAGGCCTAATGTAACAGGAACTTAATAGAGAAACAATAGTTACATGGAGACTGGACAAGAGGCAAGCTGGGAAAATTGAATGTTCCACTAAACGAAGAAAGAGCTACGTGACTTTTGCTGTGTAGTAGCACAAAACAACACCATGCATGCTCAAGAAAGCAGGTCAAGAAGCTGACACTGGGGGGGCACCAGGCTGCAAAGACCACTGGGGACACTAGAGACCCCTGATGAAGACTGTCGAATACCAAAGATGGACTTCTGGCAAAGGGTGTGATTATGTAAATAATTTATGTTTAATGCGTGAACTAAGCAGTAGAAACAAATGAATATGCAGTTGGTATGTGTAATAAATACCAAGAAGTGCGAATGATGCATGCAGTCAATTAGAGGAATGATCCTCTGAGCGTCCGGTGGGCTGCAATAAAAGTGTCTGCTTTTTAACACTTTCAAAACAGCATTAAGGAGTCTTTTTGCCAGCTTTTTGGTACCAGCACTAAACCCCTGGCCCACAAAGGCCTTACACTACAGATTGCTAGGCCAGTATACTAGGCAAGTATAATTCTGTACTGTTTTATAGGCCTTCCTTAAGCAGCTCTGTTCTTCACCAAGGTTTGCCTCTCATTAACCTCTTTGCCTTCACTCTGGCAGTCTGTCAAACAACATAACATCAGCATATAGCAAGTAGGGAGGCAGAGTCTTCCTTAACACTGTGGCACTTAATCTGCATCAAGCATTGATGCAGTGTGTTCCTACTAGTTCTCATGCAGGCTGCATGAAAAGATTCAAATCTCTCTTCCTGAGCGGGTATCTGTCCACCACAGCATGCAGCCTGGCAGGGCACCCACAGAGCAGGGTGTGGGCCTCTGCTCCCTGGGGCATCAAGATCTGCCACACACCAGAGTGTCTCAGACTCCCCTTCTGCTGCAAGGAAGCAGAGCAAACTGGCAGAGGGGAAGGGGAAAAGGAAGCTGCACGTTTGCATCATTCCATATCTGTTTGAGTACTTAGCTTACACTGGTCATGTATCGTTCCTGTGTATCTGCTCATACAGCTGTGAACATAGTTTCTGGTGAAAATTAAGCCAGGTATACTTAGATATGCTAGTTAAACAACAAGTACCCTACTTTGTTAGTCTGAATGACCCAAGACTATTGCTGTTCGTGACTTTAAAATAGCTTCACTTACTAGATCTATGGAATGAGTAGCGCAGACTCCATTTCTTTCTTTCAGAGTTTTTCTGCACTGGGCACTGTCAGAGATATGATGCTGGTGATGGGAACAGCTGTCCCATATCTGTACAAAATGGAGCAACAGACTTACGGATTTAACAAATCAGTTAACAGGGAGCGTTGGTCAAAAGACATACAGGGCGCGTTGCTGGGGGAATATGAAGGGCGGATCAGAAAGCTTGTACCCTCCAAGTACCTCAGCCAAAGGGAAAAGGAGGAGGGATCACCTGTGGCCAGGGATTAGGATTAATAGGGAGGCTGTGTCTTCCTGCACTTTTGAGAGACCCCATAGGGACTCCTATGGACTCCCCTTTTATTCAAATAAAGTTTTATTTTGTTCTTTTACTCCTCTGTCTCCTCTTTGAACATTTATCTCTAGTAAAGTCAATTTCCACACACTGGATTAGTTGGACGTTTGACCTGACAGGAGGACAGCTTGTTTGCTATGATTGAGGTTCATTACCATCCTGTTCCACTTATCTCTGGAAACTGCAAGAAACAAATCTCCAGATACCATTTCAGCTCTCACTGCATTAACTAACAAATTTCCATACCAGAAAAAAAAAAAAATCCTCAGACTTAATGCTGTTTAATTCACTGGTTTTACTCTCAGCAATAAACCGTGCTGAGTCTTCCACAGATAACTTAAAACACTTCCTAGCACAATTAGCTCATGTTATACTCACCCTGGCTTTGTGGATATATAACTTTCTTGGTAATGTTTCTTACGTCTTTTCTTCCACTTTTCAGAGTAAACAATTTAGTACTTTAGACACTCAGTTGCACAACTGCATAGCAGCACACTTAAAACACCAGTCTTCACTGGGAAGTCACTATTGAAAAAATAAAGATGCCCTCCTATTAATAAGATAGCAGTTTAGTTGCTAGTAGTCTTTCTCTTATTTGAGAAATAAAGTAGCCACTTATTTTGGCCACATTTCTGGGAAGTGACACTCCTGAAATTAACCTTTATGTAGTAGGCATTCTCACCACTTACAGCTGCAAAACTCGTAATGGTTTCTGCTGTGTTTGCTTTGCTGTTTTACCAAAGGCCTCCTGATGCCAGCACCACAGGCCACACAAAAGTCTTTTTTTACTTAAAACCTAAGCTTTGAGCCAAGCCTGCAGGAAAGACACACAAGGAAGGACAGAAGTGCTCATGCCCACAGTGGAGGTCATGCAGGGACTGCCAAGCCCCCCCAGGCACTTGTGCAGTAGAACAAAACCCAGCTCTATTTTTCAGCAAAACCCAGCTGTGGCTTCCCAACTCTGGGTGCAGCACCAGCCTCTTTTGCCTGGAGCCACTGCGGCCGGCAGTCCCTGTCCCATGTACCAGGCTGCAGGAGGTCACAGCTCAGGGCCTCCCCAGGCCCAGCACCTCTTGCCCTTCATGCCCTCTGCCGCGGCCCCGACGGCGCTGCTAGCAGTTCAGGGCCTCTCCAGCACCCAGGACAGAATCCCGACCTCCCCAGGAGCGCATCAACCCGCCCTTCTCTGCCGGCTCCCAGCACGGCTGCGCCTAGCTCCAGGATGGCGCTCGGCCCTACCCCATCAGCCCGAACCAAACATGGCCACGCCAGGTCCTGGGGGTGACCTGCCAGGGTCCAAGATGGCGCCAGCTCCCGCTGACGTGTTAGAACCGGCCCCAAGATGGCCACCTCCCCGCCCCCGCTCTTTGCTGCCAGGAGCAAAGATGCCTGCCCCTATGCCTTCGATGTGCCTTACTTCCTGCCCGGCCGCCCCAGCGTCCCTAGGCGGCGTCTAGCCCTCATCAAAGATGGCGGTCGGAAGTGCCTCCCGTTATTAGGTTCCCACCCCTCGCTCCTCGCCGGGTTGTTGAGGTTCGCGGCCGAGATGGCGGCGGCTGAGCTGGAGTACGAGTCAGTCCTCTGCGTGAAGCCCGATGTCAACGTGTACCGCATCCCGCCGCGCGCTTCCAACCGCGGGTACAGGTGAGGGAGTGTGTGGTTCCCGGGGTTGACCCGGTCCGGCCAGTCCCTGGCCGCCCTGCCCGCGGGACTGCGGCCTCAGCCCCAGGGGCTGGGCCTGGGAAGGGGCGTCCTAGGGCGCCGTGGCCTGCGGCCGGGAGCAGTTGAGGCCTGTTCCCCGAGGCCTTAGCTCTCACCGGCTGGAGCTTCGGGGGAAGCTTGAGTCATCTCTTATAGGTGTCTGCCTAAAAGCAGCAGCCTTTGCTCTGTGCTGCAGAGGAGCAGGGGCTGCTCTGTTAACCGTGTGCTGGAGCTGAGGGCACCTGAGCCATTTGCTCTTCCAGGCAGAGCTGACCTCTGCTCCCAATTTGCCTAGTTCCTGGGGATGTGAGTCTGATGTGGTATAATGGCATGTTGAATTTGGCCTGTCGGCTCTCACAGTAGCAGGGAGGAAGCCAGAAGGAGTTCAGCATGATTCTTAGGAAGAGATTGCAGGCCGGGCAGTTAGAAATCCTTTATTTCTCTTGAGCTGAAACTGCTGGAGTGTGACTTTGTAAGCTGTGCCCACAGACTTTCTGGAGGAATGGGTTTGTGCTCTGAAGCACTGGTGGGTGCCAGTGGTGGTTTCTGAACTTGGCAAACTGTTGGTGCTGTGAATGCTGTGCCTGGCCGCAGATGTTTGTTTCCAGTTGTAGAATCCTGTAGGTTGGGTGTTTTTTTTTCTCAGTCTCTCTCTTTTTTTTTTTTTTCTTCATCTCCACAACAGTCTGTAGCAAAGAATTTGGCGGGCTAGTCAAGATGGCTGTGTGTATCATGTTTTACCCAGTATAAGCTAGCTGCCTCTAGGTACAGAGGTAGTTGATATTACTTTACATCAACAGGGGACAATAATGGTATTGCTTTTCTAGCATGCTGTTAATTAGTTTTGGGGGTTTTCCTGATGCTCACAAGTCACTTATTAGTTGCTTTTGAGTTTACTGTTCCAAGTGAGTTTCTGGGTTTCAGTCTCCCCTCTGCTGCAGGCCTATAAAGATAAAGACAGAGTTGGTGTTCTCTGGACTATATCTATTTCCCTTTACCCAAGTGTGTAAATTGGCAGCAAGGAAGAGTAGCTGAGACCTCATATATTGCTTGGGGAGAGAAGCGTTGAAGGTTTGGGAGCAGAGACTTCTGTTGAGATGGTTGGGCAGAAGTGGAGGGGTTTGTGTATGGTGAGTGAACAACTGCTTTTATTTTCAGGGCATCTGACTGGAAACTGGACCATCCGGACTGGACAGGGCGGCTTCGTGTCACCTCCAAAGGCAAAACTGCGTATGTAAAACTGGAGGATAAGGTTTCAGGTAAGGAAAAGGCTGTGGCTTGGTGAGACTGTGACTATGATTGCTGCATGTGAGCACATGCTTCTAGGCCTGCTCAGAGCTGTGTGTGGCAGTCCGGGCCATGCAAGAAGTTGCTCTCCTTAACACCCAGTTAGAATCATAGAATGTTCTGAGTTGGAAGGGACCCACAAGGATTATCAAGTCCAACTCTTGTCCCTGCATATGACAACCCCACAGTTCACACCATGTGTCTGAGGGCATTGTCCAGTCTCTTCTTGAACACTGTCAGGCTTGGGGCCGTGACTGCCTCGCTGGGGAGCCTGTTCCAGTGCTCCACCACCCTCTGGGTGAAGAACCTTTTCCTAATGTGCAACCTAAGCCTCCTCTGGCACATCTTTCTGCCATTGGTCACCAGAGAGATCAGCATCTGCCCGTTCTCCTTGTGAGGGAGCTGTAGTCTGCAATGAGATCTCCCCTCAGTCTCCTCCAGGATGAAAAACCAAGTGACTTTAGCCACTCCTCAGACAGCTTCCTCTCCAAATCCTTCACCAACTTCATAGCCCTCTTCAGATGCTCTTCAGTGGCTTTATATCCTTTTTATCCTGTGGCGCCCAGAACTGCACACAGTGTTCCAGGTGAGGCTGCACCAGTGCAGAGCGGGACAATCACCTCCCTCACCCGGCTGGCAATGCTGTACTTGATACACCCCAGGACACAGTTGGCCCTCTCGGCTGCCAAGGCACAGTGTTGGCTTGTGTTCAACTTGCCGTCGACCAGAACCCCTAGATCCTTCTCCGCGGAGCTGCTTTCCAACATCTCGTTCCTCAGTCTGTATGTACAGCCAGGGTTACTGTGTCCCAGGTGCAAAATCTGGTGCTTACCCTTGTTAAACTTTATGTGGTTGGTGGTTGCCCAGCTCTCTAGTTTGTTTAGTTCCCTGTGCAGGACCCCTCTGACCTTGAGAGTGTCAACAACAATTTAATGTCATCGGCGAACTTACTTAGTATTCCCTCAAGTTCTGTGTCCAAGTCATTTATGAAGACATTGAAGAGTGCTAGCCCTGAGATGGGTCCCTGTGGAATCCCAGTAGTGACTGGTCACCAGCCCAACATAGCCCCATTTACTAGAACCCTTTGAGCCCGGCCCATCAGCCAATTGCTCACCCACTGCATTGTGTGTTTACCCAGCTGTGTGCTGGACATCTTGTCCAGGAGAATACTGTGAGACACAGTATCAAAGGCTTTACTGAAATCCAAAAAGATCACGTCAACAGGCTTCCCTCGGTCGACTAGGTGGGTAACCTTGTTGTAGAAAGATGTTAACATGGTTAAGCAAGACTTTCCCTTCATGAACCCGTGCAGAATGGGACCAGTGACTGCACCGTCATTCAGATATTTTTCGATAACTCCTAGAATAATCTCCCTAATTTTGACAGGCACAGAGTGAGGCTGACAGGCCTGTAGTTGCTGGGGTCATCACTATTGCCTTTCTTGTAGATTGGGACAATGTTTGCCAGCTTCCAGTCAACTGGGACCTCTCCAGATTCCCAGGAGCGTTGAAAAATCACAGAGAGAGGTCTCGCTATGACGTCAGCCAGCTCTTAGGGTGCCACTGGATGAATCCCATCAGGCCTCATCAACTTGTAGGGATCTATCTGGAGTAGCAAATCCCGTATGAGTTCCGGATTGATCGTGAGTTTGTTGTTCTTGCAGCCATGCTTCTCTAGCCCTGGGCTATGGGGGTCCCCAAGTCCATCTTTGGTGTTGAAGACTGAGGCGAAGAAAGCATTAAACATCTTGGCTTTGTCTATGTCCCTGTTTATAAGGTGACCATGCTCATCAAGTAACGGGCCAATGTTATTTCTAGCTTGCCTTTGCCATTAACTTAAAAAGCCCTTTTTGTTGTCCTTCACAGTACTGGCCAGCTTCAATTCTAATTGAGCTTTGGCTGTATGAATTTCCTCCCTGCAGTGGTGAGCAGCATGACTGTAGTCCTCCCATGACGCCTAACTTTGCTTCCGCTGACCATATGTTTACTTTTTTCGCCATAGTTCGAGAAGAAGATCCTTGCTTAGCTGAGGTGGCTTCTTGCCTTGCCTGCTAGATTTTCAGCATTTTGGAATTTCCTTCTCCTGTGCTGTTAGGAGGTAGTACTTGAAAAGCGGTCAACACTGATGAACCTCAGCACCTTCAAAAGCTTCTTCTCAGGGGACCTTACTAAGTACTTCTCTGAGCAACCTCAAGTCTGCTCTCCTCATGTCCAGAACTGAGGTCTTGCTGTTAGTTTTCGTCCTGTTAGCATAGATTTTAAACCTGACTGCTTTGTGGTCACTGTGGCCAAGGCAATCACCAATCACCACTTCACCCACAAGACCCTCTTTGTTAGTGAGTAGCAAGTCTAGGAAGGCACCTTTCCTGGTTTGTTCCCTTAGTACCTGCACCAAGAAGTTATCATTCAGCTGCTTTAGGAATTTTCTGGACCTGTTGGTGCCAGCTGTGTGATATTCCCAGTTGACATCTGGCAAGTTGAAGTCCCCAATAAGGACAAGGGCAGACGCCTTAGAAGCTTCATTTAGTTCCTTGAAGAATAACAACTCAGTGTCATCATCCTGGCTGGGTGGCCTGTAGTAGACAACCATGACAACTTGTGCTTTACTTGTCTGACCCTTAATTCTTACCCAGAGGCTCTCAACTTTGCCATCGCCAACTGCCAGCTCCATGCAATCCTGCCCCTCCACTACATGCAGTGCCACCCCCTTGGCCTCTCCTACCCTGCCTATTCCTTCTGAAGAGCCTGTAACCATCCATCATGGTGCACCAGTCACAGGATTCAGCCCACAGGTTTCACTAATGCCAGTTTTATCCCTGGGACTGGGGCAAGGCTTTTAATTCATCTTGCTTGTTCCTCATGCTGCACACGTTAGTGTAAAAACACTTAAAGTGTGGTTATGGTGCCCTTCACCTCATTGCGCAGTCTGAAGAATCTCGCTGTCATGCAGCTACTTGAGCTTTGATGTGCCACCTGGTTGCTCATCACTGACTAGCCTGGTACTTCCCCCTTCCAATCTAGTTTAAAGGCCTGTCAATGAGCCCTGCTACCCGCTGAGCAAATACCCTATTCCCCTTTTGTAAAAGGTGCATTCCATCAGATGTCAGTAGACCTGTTGAAGAACAGGTGAAGCCATGGTCGAAAAACCCAAAATTCTGCCAGTGACACAGTCTCGGAGCCACGTGTTGATCAGTTGGGCCTGCCTGTTCCATTCTATATTCCTGCCTGCCACTGAAGGGATAGAGGAAAGAAACACCTGAGCACCTGATCTGTCTACCAACTGCCCCAAGGTTCTGAAATCCATTTGATTACCTTTAGACTTCTTTTTCCTACCTCTTCCCTGCCAACATGAAGGACCAATAGTGCATAATAGTCTGAGGACCTTACCAGCTTGGGGAGTTGTTGGATAGCATCTCTTACCCTGACCCCAGGGAGGCAGCAGACTTCCCTGTAGGTTGGGTCTGTGGTGGATGCACTTGACCTCCCCCACCCTATACCCCTGTGACAGGGTCACGTTGGCATATTGGGCCCTCTGTTCCCTTCAGAAGGGAATTACCCATGACAACTACCCTTCTTTTTGTCTTTACATGTGAGGTTTTAATGGGTTTGATGTGTTTCATGTGGGGTGTAGGTTGCCTAGAGGACCACTCCTTCCCAGAAGAGTCTTCAGCAGCAGCAGCAGTTGTATGCCCATCCAGTTCTAGGGCCTCATACCTGTTGTGTGCAGGCACCTGGGAAGGTAGGGCAGGCTGAGAGTGGATTCACCTGCTGCCCTGAGCAGTAACCTACTTCTGTTCTCCCCCATCTCGTGGGTCTTCTCTTTCTGCCTGCTGGTGAGGAGATAGGGGGTCCTTTGTCTATAGTGCCATAGTTGGCTTCTGTACCTGCCTCAGTGATGGTAGAGTGTGAGTCCACCAGTCAATCTCCTCCTCTGACTCCCTGGTACTCCTCAGTCTGGACTTCTCCTCCTGAAACTCTGTCACCAGCTTGAGCAGCTCCTTCACTTGGGCATATCACCCACAGGTGAGCTCACTGCTGCCATCAGTCCTGGAGCAGAAACTCAGGCACATTGTGCAGCCTGGGACCTGGACAGCTACATCTTCCCTTGCAAGCTCAGTTTGGGTGGCTGCGTCAGCTCTCGCAGCTGAAGGGACCATGAGGGATGCTGAAGGCACAGCTGTTTGCCAGGTGGATACCATACCACCTGCAGTTCTTAGGTCCTTGATATAGTGGGTTGTAGCCTCCATTTGAAGTGGCAGGGTCCTCCCTGCTTGCCCTGCCTGCGCGAACTACCATGCTAACTGCCACACCCCTGTTTGCTCACCCTGGTCACTGCTCTCCTGGTCGCCTGTGCTTCCTAGGGACTGTTTAAATCTCTCACCATTGTTCCTGGCAATACCCCTCTGCATCAGCCTCTCTTGCAAGATTTGCTGGTTGCTGGCTGGTCCCTCTGCCTGTCTGCAGGTTTCCCTGTCTCCAGGATCTTTGGGATCCCACCTTGCCTCCTTGATTCATGCTTTGCAGGAGAACTTACCATAGCTGTTGCTATGCTCATAGCTGACTCATTTACTCATTTTTTTGTCTACAGGAGAACTCTTTGCCCAGGCTCCTATAGATCAATACCCTGGCATTGCAGTGGAGACTGTGACGGATTCCAGCCGCTATTTTGTCATTCGAATTCAGGATGGGACTGGTGAGTTGAAGGGTCATGTATGTGCCAAGTGCTATGGGTGGAGGAGACTTAGCCTGATGAAGCTGGATGTGTGCCAGGTAGATTGAAATGGTGTTGGGAGTGCTGAAAAGGCTGGGTAGTGTGCCTGGAGCGGTAGGAAGGCAAGGCTAACAGAGAAGGGTTCTGTACATTGTGCGGAGTCCAGGAGCTGGGAGGGAACGTTCAGTTTTATGAGAGTGCTATGTAGGAAGAAAGGTGCATCCTGAAGGCTAGAAACAATGAACCACTGTGAGTTGCTGGTGTCCAGTTGCAGGTGTGTCAGATGGAGGTAGCACAGAGTGGTTTAGGAGAAGCAGAAGGATTTTGGAGTGAATGAACACAAGGGCCCATTTCCAGGGCACCTCCAATGATCCCTTCTGTCTCCTTGCTAGGACGAAGTGCTTTTATAGGCATTGGCTTCACGGATCGTGGCGATGCCTTTGACTTCAACGTCTCTTTGCAGGATCACTTCAAGTGAGTTGTGCTTTTCTGGAATGCTGTTTTTCCTCTGGCCTGTAGAACATGGTGGGTGGTGGTGCATGTTCATTTAGCACAGGCTTCCTTTGGATGGTCATGAAGCCCTGCTCTGGTTCCATCAGGGACACTTGAGTGTGCTGCCAACTGTCGTGCAAGCTCGGAGTCCTGCAGGGTCAGATCTGTAAGTCTTAAACTTAGGTCCTGTGATGCTACAGGTGCAGTGTTAATCTCTTGGGTTTGTGATGGTTGTGGCTTTTTACTGTACTACACTGGGAGTAGGAAGTAATTGGTTTGACAAGGCAAGGAATTTCTTTGGTGGGGTGGAGAGAGGAACCGTGTGTTTCTGAATCCCTGTTTCCCTTTGCCACAGACTCTTATGTCTTCCTCTCTTCTTTTTAGGTGGGTGAAGCAGGAGACTGAGATCTCAAAGGAGTCTCAGGAAGCTGACACACGTCCCAAATTAGACTTAGGGTTTAAGGAAGGGCAGACCATCAAACTGAACATTGGGGTAAGCAGCCCAGTTTACTCTGCTTCTTTTTACGGGTTTACCAATGGAGACTCTTCCTCACTTGGCCTTTCATTTTATACAGAACATGACAACAAAGAAAGGAGGAGCAGCCAAGCCTCGTGTGTCTGGATCAGGGGGCCTAAGCCTGCTGCCTCCGCCACCAGGAGGCAAAATTTCAGTTCCTCCGATACCTCCTCCTTCTTCTACAGCCATTTCCAACCATGTCACACCACCACCCGTGCTGAAACCCAGTAACGTGAGCAGTGCAGGTAAACATTAGCATAGAGCGAACAGTCTGTCAGACACTAGTCAGTGCATAGAGAGGACTGAGGCCCGCTTCAAGGAACTGGTGTTCAATCTCGTGTCAACAGCAGCCTCTGAGACATGATGTGTCATGAGGGCTTTGCTCTCTTTGACCTGAGGATCTCCATACTTGTTTAATAATACCTGCTTGTTCTTGCAAGGAGAACAATGTTATACCTCCGGTCCTTGCAAAATGAGAAACCAAGCAATTTGGTCAAAATGATCTGGGAGGCATGGATATGAAATTTAAAAGACTGGATTTTTCTGAACTTGTATGTGCTTTAGGGACACTGACAGAGCTGTATAGTGTGTTCAGAAAAGTACTGCAGTCACCTGCTTTCCACAGAGAGGAAGCTTTAGTATGAGCAGCAGAAAGAGGTGCGAAGTACAGTGGAATTGTGGGTATAGTGGGTTATTTTAAAATATGTATATAATTTTCTATAATATTATTATTAAAATAATAATAGAATATAAAAAATAGATGTTGAACTTCTTACATATGTATACCAGTTCAACAAGGCCAAGTTCAAGGTTATGCATCTGTGGTGGGGCAATCACCAGTATCACTACAGACTGGGGGATGAATAGGTTGAGAGCAACCCTGTAGACAATGACTTTGAGATACTTGTGGTTGGAAAAAATGGATATGAGCCAGCAATGTGTACTTGCAGCTCAGAAAGCCAAGCATATCCTCGGCTGCATCAAAAGGAGTGTGGCCCAGCAGGTCAAGGGAGGTGATTCTGCCCCTCTGCTCTGCTGTGGTGAGACCCCACCTGGAGCCCTATGTCCAGCTCTGGAGCCCTATGTCCAGCTCTGGAGCCCTTAGTACAGGAAATACATGGACCTGTTGAAGATGGTCCATGGGAGGGCCACAAAAATGATCAGAGGGCTGGAGCACTTCTCCTGTGAGGACAGTCTGAGAGAGTTGGGGTTGTTCAAGCTAGAGAAGAAAAGGCTCCAGAGAGACTTTATTGCAGCCTTTTAGTATATAAAGGGGCCTTGTAAGCAAGATGGAGAAGGACTTTTTACCAGGGCCTGTAGTGAATAGGACAAGGGGCAATGGTTTTAAACTAAAAGAAGGGAGATTTAGGTTAGATACAATGAAGAAATTCTTAATGAGTGCAGTTAAACACTGGAACAGATTGCCCAGAGAAGTTATGGATGGCCCATCACTGTAAGTGTTCAAGACCTGATTGGATGGGGCTTTGAGCAACTTCATCTAGTGAAAGATGTCCCTGTCTATGGCAGTGAGGTTGGGCTAGATGGTCTCCAAAGGCCCCTTCCAACTCAGCCCATTCTGTGATTGTGTAACAAAGAGGTTGCTGCAGTCTGCTGATATTCATGTGAACGCAGAGATTTTAGCAGTGCTATACGGAGATCAGAGTGAGAAGAAACCATAAGCTTCTGAATAAGCCTGGGCTCCAGTGCATGAGTTAAGGTGATGCCTGCTTGGCAACTGTTATGATTGCTGAGCTTGGGCTGAGTCTGAGCCTTATTTCTACTGGGAGAGGTAATATGTTACAAATCTGCCAGCTGGTATGCTAGGTGAAGACTGAATAGTTCTTGAGGATGATGTATCCCTGTAGTAGAGGCTGGAGGCTCAGTGTACATTCAGCAAAAGGAGCCATTGTTATAACCAAATCCTTTAAAAGTCTAACTTCCTTCTTCTGGAGGGAGAGCTGGAGTCCTTTCAAAGATTCTCTGTCCTCACATCCAGTAGTTTGTGTAAGGTGGCAGCTTAAATGCCTGTGGGGTTTTCTTCATCATTAGTTTGATTTTGTTTTGTTTTGTTGTTGTTGGGGTTTTGGTGGTGTGTTGTTGTGGTGGTTTTTTTTGGTTTTGTTTGTTTGTTTGTTTTTTCTTCCACCTTAGATATTCTATTAGACTTAGATGCTCCTGCATCTGCATCCAAGCCACCAGCATCAGCTGCTACAGACCTCTGGGGAGACTTCAGTACTGCATCCAGGTAAACTGTGGTGAAGGGAACTGTACACAAGGGTAGTGTCCTGATGGGCACTGAAAGAGTCGTAAGTTAAGTCTTACTAGATCTGCTCCTTTGATTCTCCTTGCTTTATTTTAGTGCTGTTCCAAATCAGGCTCCTCAGCAGTCCAACTGGGTCCAGTTCTGAATGGTCAAAGCAGTGGAATGGGACAAACTGATGACCAAGAGGCTCTAGAGGCACCAGATGGGATCAAATGAGGCACAAACCTCTCTAGTCTTCAATCAAAAACAAATCAAGACAATCCTTCTTTTTAAAACCGGATCTTCACTTAAGTCAAAACTTACTGGTTTTGATCCCACAGTGAAACTACTGAACCTAAAGAGAACGTACTGACTCTCCACAAGATGGACAAGGAGGAGAGGGGTAGCCTCATCTCTTCCACCTGCTTGACCATTGCGTGGTACATCCTAGCTCTTTTTCCCTGTCTTTCCATACAGGGAAAGTAAGAATCCTGAAGGAGGTAAGTACAGGAGGAGGCTGGGAGGTGCCTCTGGGTTCCTTGCCCTTTAAATTTTCTCTGGTTAGACTGTTGCTTTTTGTGGCTGTTTTCAATAGTGACTCAAGTCTCTGCAGCTTGGCCTGCAGTGCTGAGGGCAGCAACATTTGGCTGCAGTTTGTAAATGGAAGCTGTAAGGAGATAGGTCTTGTTTCAACACAAAACTCTAATTATGTCTGTGGTGAGGAGTGAACCTTGCCATGCATGCACTACTCTCCCTCTCTTTGGTGCAATTCTTGATAGTGCTGGATGTTCCTGTGCTCTTGTGGGAAGGGTCATGCAAGTCCTTGAGTAGACCTGCTGCTGTTGTACTTTAGCCCCAGGTGGACACCCCATCGTAAGGCTCCTTGCCTTTGGCTTGCAGGTTCACTGGAGGAACTTCTCTCATTTTCATTCCTTTCTCCCTCCTGCCCCATGCAAAGGCCTCATTGTCATTGAGCTGTTTTAACTGGAAATAGCATTAAAAAAAAAAAGCTTGTTTTTATAATTTGGTAGTTACTTGCACTAGATAACAACCAGGTAGTTCTACCACTCAACATTTCATGTTCCTGTGTTCCATGGTCCTGAGCACTGGCCTTGTGTTGTGACTTGGCACTGTGTTACAAGTATTGCATATCCATGCCACAGTAAAGACTATGGTGGGACAGTGGGTTATGCTCTGGCGAATTGGAAGTTTTCTTGCCTTCTCAGCTCACACTTATCATTTGGGCAAGAAATGTATAGTAGGTCCAGTCTTGAGAACTGTGGCAGTAAAATTCTCCCACTTGTGTTCCTTCTTGTGGCTTTTCTTCTGAGGCTAACTTTCAAGGGATGTGAGCTGGTTATTGTAATTAGGATTTTTTTTTTTTTAAATTTTGTTTTTAATGTGCCCCAAACCCCCTCTATTTTCTGTATGGTTTAGGGAGATAGAAAGAGGTAGAAGGCCCTTACTTCCGTTCTCTTTGGGAGAGTTTCCTAAGGCCCTTTGATTTGGGCACTTTTCCATCTTCAGCAGCTATGGATGGGGTCTGGGTTGTAAGTCTGTTGATTACTCTGGGTAAATCCCATGGGCAAGCTGGTAACCTTGCAATGCTAGCTACCTTCTGTGATAGCTGATAAGCCAAAACATTAGCTGGGAAGATGGTCTCAGTGACTCTTATCCAACTACAATAACACTAGGGTTTTGGTACTTCACTGGAAGGCTTCTTCCTGTGTTGAACACTCAATCAGCAGCAATGCTTTTGTAACTGGAACACGCTCTGTTAGCACACCTGCGCAGTAAATTTTTCTCATTGGGCAAAGATTTCCTGGTGGGGCTTTTAAAAGAGAGTAGTTAGCTGTATGCACCTTGCACTTGTGAAAGGTCTGTTGTCCTTTTTGTCTTTTTACTATGCCAAGGGCATTCTGGAGACAAAGTTTCACTTAGACCATCCCTCTGGGAAGCAAAATGATTGAAAACAGCTATAAAGCTGCTGCAGTTCTGCTTGTGGAAGTGGGAACCAGACTGCTCTTGGATGTATTTTAAGTAATCATTTAGTCCTGATCTCCTGTTTCTCGTGGTGTTTCCCCTGCCACCCCTCCCCCACCTTCATAGTCACTCTTGCAGTCTCATTGTACTTATGCTCCCTGCCTCCTCTGAATTTGTGGGTGGCTATAATCTGCTAGCAAAGTCATGGACTCTGCTGGTTGGCTTTTGGTTTACTTTTTTCTTTTTTTGCTCAAATCATTGTGAGGTCTTGTCATTTCAACTATGTATGAGTTTCACAAACCAAGAAGGTTCATGGCACCAATTAACAACTAACTAGGATCCCTTTCTGTATTGTCTTAGTTAGTATTCTGGAGATAATATATTATGTATTTGAAAAGCTGAAGAAGCAAAAATTAAAGATATATGTATATGAAGCATAAGATGTACTCGTGCAAATGGTAATTAAACAAGTAGTCTTTGGGAAAAGAATATCATGAGTCTTCTAAGTTGTCAAATTGTTGCTGCTTTGGAAGCTCTGCAGATTGAAGGTCTTCATTCCTTCAGCAAGATCCTAGTTAGCCTAGTCATCCTTCTGCAAGTGTGTTACAGCCTGCAGGCTGGACAAGAGCAACTTACGGAGTGAATGGGTTCAGGCTTTGTCTGGATGAAGAAGTAGGAGTTTGGAAGGACACGAAAATTACCTATTGCTCTTCCAAATGGGATAAAACCAAGCGAACAAACCCCCCAAAAAACAGAACCGAACAACCACAGACATGAAACAAACACCGCCCCCAAACCAACCAACCAAAAGCAATGAACAAAAACCCCAACAGAACAACACCACCACAAAAAACCCCAATACATGGAAACAGACTTGAGAGTGTGTGTGTATGATGCTTGAAAAGAATGTGGATAAAACTAGCAAGTGAGAAAACTTAGCTGCGCTGCCATTTAGCACGTCAGGTATTAGAGGCTTCTACACAATGAAAACATTTCCAGAGTTGATTCTTGCCAAGCTTCTAAATGGGAAGCAGTCTGTGCTGACTGCGGGGATGAGCAAGGTAAGCTGAGTGGTCCCTTTGTCAGGGAGCAGCAAGGGCAGGCTGCTCTGAAAGGAACAGCAAGCTGGAAGCTGAGTTACAGCAAGGCAGAGAGAGGCAGTGGCCTTGCTGACAAAGGAGCAGCCCCAAAGTGCCTAAGCAGGAAGGTCAGAGCAGGTCAGGATGAGGATTTACATCAGTAAGGTTCATGGCCAGGCATGGTCATGGCTGCACTAACTTGGGCAGGGACCAATGGTAAGAACCTTAGCTGATACAAACTTGCAGGCAAACCTACCTGAGGCTTCTCAAAGCCAGACACCTGTATTATTTAAGATGGACCTCAGTCCAGGCAGCCAGTCCACCAGGAGGTGAAGAATATGCTCAGGGCCCTGGTGTTCTGTCAGGCCTTCTCACAGCCACCTCTTCTTGCACAGCCACACTGCTTGGTGTTCCTCTGCCAGACATAAAAGCTCTATGTATGTCTGTATTAAAAGTGCAGTCTTGTGGCCTTGGTAAAGATGAGAAGTCTTAATCTTTTAAGTCAGCTGCTTGGATGAGACTGGTAAATACTGGTGTCATTGTCAAATATTCTAGCATCTGTGGTGGCAAAAAAAAACCAAAACCAAAAGGCCAAAACACACAACACTCTACATTTCTTTGGATCTAGGAGCAAAGCTGTTATCCTGTTCTGGTGAATATGGTGGATATGTTGTGTAGGTCCTGGCCAGGCAGAAGGCGAAGGGTCTTGTCCATGAGCTATGGTGAAGCTTATCTGAGTTTTCAGTAAGTACTTGCAGCAAAAAGGATTGAATAGCCTCGGAGAGGTTTCTTCAAAGTAGGATTTTCAGGTGAGGTATACCTAAGGGATGTGCTGGGATATATTCCTGTTTGTGCATAGAGAAGCATAGAGGACTGGGATATAGTTCATGAGGGAGGATTTAGACTTGTCTGGAGATTTTACTGGTCCCCCTGTCTTTTGTCACAGTGAGGCTTGCTAGAATGCAACAGCTTAATGTGTCTTGTGTAAATCCTCTCCCCTTGCTATTTGGTGATGATCAGGAACAACCTTCTTGTCCACAGTGGGAGAAGTTGGCTATGACTGTCTGATATTGCTAGCAATCAAAACCATGGTAGCTGCTTGCTCACTCCCTGCCCCATCTCCCCCGAGTAGGGGAGAGAATTGAAAGGGAAGAGCGAAACTCATGGGTTGAGATAAAAGTGGTTTAATAATGTAACAAAAACTACTAATATCCTACTAATAAGACATATTTTTAAATGTATATAAAGTGATAATGCAATTCCTCATGAACTCCGTCCACACTGATCAGCCAGCACCTTCGTCTTGGAACAGCTGGAGCTGGGGAGAGAGAGACATCAAAAAGGCAGAAAAGACCCAAAGGCCAACTGCAAAATGACAGAACGGCAAAAGACTGAACTAATGGAATGGAACTGAACCTGAATGGATCTCACAAACCGGAAAAACTGACAATTATATATGTAGCGTGATGCTAATGGCATGGAATACTTTCATTCGTCAGCCTGGTTGTCAGTCAAGGTCTGTCTGATCTATGCCCCCTTTCCTAGCTGCCTCACACCTGACAATAGAAGCGCCTCAAGTGAAACTCCAAACCATTGGGGGTGAGAAAATCTCTAGATATCTGCCAATGTTCTCCGACATGCTCTGCCACCCATGACCATGCAGCCTCAAGGTAAATCTCTGGGTGTTATTCTTAAAAAAATATTTTTGTAACTTTGTACATTATCTGAGATACATTCAGGAGGCACAGCAATAAAAGCATGCTAGCTTGAATGTCCCCAGGATATGCAAAGTTCTCAAAAACTGTTGTACCTAAGCCAAAGGAGAAAAGGGAAGTGAAAAAGCAGGGGAAAACTCCACTCCCCCTCTGTCTTCCCCATAGGTTGGGTGTGATTACTAATCAATTCCGAGAGATGGTGCCTGAGGTACACGAATGACAACAGTGCTACGTAAATATACCAACATAATCATGCAACAAGAGAAATTAACATCTCGTAAGTTGATATTGCACAGGACAGCAATATGACAAACCTGGTCCTTCTCCCAGAGGTGATAAACAGCACTGCACAGGATACATAGGGCATGTAAGAATTCACATAACGCAGCCACGTAGAGAAACAAAGCAACATGATGACTGGAGACTGCTACTATTATACTAACATAGTAAATGTGTATTTTAACACACTCTGGTCAGGTCTGTTATTATCCCAACCCTTCACATCTCCTGCCTGGCTCACCAAAAAAGACTCTTGTAATTTAGCCTCAGCCCCAGATGGCAAGTAAAACCACTTGCTGGTTGCTCACCCCTCCCCTGCCCACTGTGGGATAGGCAGGAGAATCAGGAAAGAAAAGGCAAAACTCTTGTGTAAAACTACTCCTTTGGCTAGTTTTGGGTCAGCAGTCCTGGCTGTGTCATTCCCCCACCTACCTGTGGAAATTAGCCCTATCTTGGATGACCCAGGACAGTTACATTTTTTCTCTCCTGTCCAACTGAGGAGGGGGATCACAGAGCAGCTTTGGTGGGCACCTTGTGTCCAGCCAGGGTGAACTCACCACACTAAGCAATCCATTGAGTGCTCACTGTATTATATGAACAGAAGATTCTCAGTCTAGACACTAGTTTGGGTCTTTTTTTTCCAAGCTGATAACTTTGTCCATGCTAATAGTCAGGAAAAGCATATTGCAGCATGTAGTGTCCTTCTAGTTTGATAGCTTAATTTTGCTGGCTGCCATTAGCTGTAGCTGTGTGTCCTCATCCAGAGTTGGAGCTATGACAGACATTCCTTGAAGCTTCCTCTGAGCATGGGAAAGCAGGAGCTGGTACCTGCAGTGGCTGCTGACCAGAGCCACATTTTGCCAGCTGTCACTGCTGGGAACCTAGGGTGAATTTCTTGCATCGCTTGTGTTTGGGGCAGGCCAGCCAGGTAATTTGCCATGGCCTGCTTTCTCTTTTCTTTCCTAAGCATTGCAGGATGGCACCTCCTGCATGTTGAGGCAGAGTCAGCTGTCTTGGAGACCATGTTTTTAATCCTTGAAGCAGTCTGAAGAGACATTCCCTGAAGGAGGAGGGAGCTGCCTGTAGCTTGCAGCCTTTGTGTTGAGTCTTGTGCTTTAGGGATGTAAAGAGCTGTGGTGCTACCCTGCTCTTCTAGCATGGTCTGCAAACCTGGCTAGGTTGGTGACACCTTGGACGAGGGCTTGCAAGTTCAGTCTCATCTGTGACCATATGCTACCACCTGCTGCTCAATCCCTTTGTTGCGGGGCTTCTGGTGATCCCTGCGCTCAGCCACCATCTCCAGGGACCAGCTGGGCCCCCAGCAATCGGGAGTTGTGGGGGATGCAGGCAAACATCACCTGCGACCTGGTTAGCACTGGTGAAGAGCTCTCTTAAAAGAAATTGCAGCTGGCATCTGTCAGCAAGAGTATGCTGACTCCTGAGTTGGCTGCCCACATTGATCTCCCCTGGGCAGGGAACATCTGTGCCTCAGGATGGGATGTGAGCCAGGGCTGGACCTGGGTATGGAAGAAGCCACAAAGCAGAACTGCAACATCTGGAGGTGTCCCCAGGAGCATCTGAGATGAAGGGAAAGGAAAGGGAAAAGGAAAAGGAGGAAAGGGAAAAGGAAAAGGAAGAAAGGTGTCTTTCACACACAGGGGCACAAAGGAGGAGGAAGGCAAAATCATAAGATGACAGAAGGACTTTGGTAGGTCCGGTTTAAAACAGTCCAGAACAGCTTTGGGTGACAGCAGAATTTGTAATGGCTTTTATTGAATGCTTCCTTCAGTCCAACAGTAGCTCTGCCTTCATGTCCACCAGTATCATAACTTGTCAGCAAATGCTTTCCTGAATGGTTTAAAACTGACTTCTGCTCAAGTTTACAGAAGCATGGTTTAAAGACTTTTTTTTTCTTCTTCTTCTTCTTCTTCTTTTTCCCTCTTGACAGTTTGACAGTAATGGAACTGGAGCTTCCAAATGCAGAAATGTTCTGCTATCCTAATCCCCTCTGCACTTCAGTGCCTTCATATACTTAAGCATAGTGTAGGGCTTGGAACTGAGATGCCCCAGTTTTGTGGTCTGCCATTGTATGTGCATCTGTGTATGTGTGTTGTCTGTAAAGTTTGGCCCATATAAACTGAACTCCTCCTGTTCTGTTTTGAAGTGAAGTTTAAGCACCTGTCTGTGAGCTTAGGGTATTAAGAAAACTGCTCAAAGATGTGTGGAGATGCTGCATCAGTAGTGCCACACAAACTGTGTGGAGAATTGGAGAATATGTACTAATGGGCTATAGATGTGGCAGCATAGGCTACATGTCTGGTGCAGAGTTAGAGGGTCCCGTCACTAGTACCTAAAGCTGAAGCCAATACCATGGGTACGTGTACAAAAGCATGCTTGGAAAATGACAACTGCATGTTTTTGGGATAGAAGAACAGGAAAAGTGCTTAAGTAATATATTCTACACAGAAATAGGATTTCTGTAAGCAGACAACCTGCCTTGAGTAGTCTGGTCTAGCTTCAGAAGTAGCTCTGCTTTGAGCAAGAGTTGAATGGAACTATTTCCTAGCACAACTTTTGTGCTTGGCTGTTGTGAGGTGGGTTGTGCAGTGGACCAGCACCATCTGTTCAGACATCTGACACAGGGGTTTGATAAGTGGTAGCAAACACTGAGGTCCGACTGTGATCTTTCAGCTCAGGAAGGGCAGAAGCTGTGCAATTACCAGTGTGGTGTGCTGTGTCTGCACCATCTTAAAAAGCCAAGTATGCAAATAAGTGTGAGCTGGAGGCAGACTCTAATAGAAGAGTGTTGCAGGCCAGCGTGACTCAGCAAGGAGCACTTTGCCCACAGGATCAGCCCCGGCCAGCAGCTCTGGGGCCTGCAGGAAACCAGCAGCAGGGGCCCTTCGCCCTCTGAGTCAAGGCTGGCTCCATGCTGGAGGCTGGCACCCAGGAGCACCATTTGATCAGCTTTTGTTCTACTGTGCTGATGCTGACTTCAGTGTCCTAGCATGGTAAAAGTGTGTCTGGGTGACCTCGTCTGATAGCCCCCAAGCTTGCTTGGTGACTGTGGTTGTTTTCCATTTTTGTGCTTTTCTTTCCACTCCTCCCACTCTCCCTTCAAAAGAGAGAGATGAGGTGCATTCACCTCACTGGGCGAAGGTGTAGCCAAACTGAATTCAAGGCTGTTGAGATTTGTGCAATCCTTGGACAGACCTGACAATGAAGCATGAAGGATTGCTTCTGTGGGGAAGTGTTACATGGCCACAGCTTCTTCATGCAAATCCCATATGCCCACTCTAAGAAGCTAAACTTCACAGCCCTGCCTCAGAAACAGGCCACTGCACCTGACCAGGACTTGGATCTGGCCCAGGTTTGGAGTCAGATGTGCAGCTGTGACAAGAAACTACAACATCTGGATCTGATCTCCAACAATTTCTGGCCTTGTGACCCAAAAGCAGAAGGGGATGAGGGTGTGATGTTCCCAGTAATGGCATAAAACAAAGCTATGAGATAATGCATCTGAATGTGTCATCTGTTGGCTTTGGTTGGATAATTTCTCAATTCTCTTCTGAAGAAACAATCCTGGGTTAACAGTATGTGTAAAGAGGCATGTTGGGGCTTCTTGTCTGTTGGAAGGCTCCCTGGATACTGTTCTTGCTTCACTTATTCCTTCACTTAAACCTGAGGGATTTCGGGAGCCTGTCATCACAGGTGAGCACATGACTTCCCCTTTCTGAAGCTGAGTTTGAGCTCCCTCAGCTCAGATAGCTTTGGGACATGGTGTGTTCTACTTGAAACCCTCAGGTCTTCCTAAAACTTGGCAGAGATGTGTGTGTGGGAGGAATGCAGAAACCCTTTGGGGGAGTAACACCTCTTTCTCATCTCTCCTACTTTTCTTTCCTTTCACCATGTTCTGCATGGTACTGCAACCATAGCATTTTGAGTAGCTGCTGGGCTCTGTCAAAATGCTTCATTGTCACTCTAGATGGTTTTGTTCAAGACAAAGTGTTGCTGCTGACAGGGCTGTGTGAGGTGATGTGCTACCACCTGCCAGAAATTAGTGTGTCTTTGCAGTGCTAGGTCCTCTTTTATACCTCCCCCACTTTGCTCTCACCTCCCTCTCTCACTGCCAGTTGAGTTCTTCTCTGTTTCTTCTTCACCCTTGGATGTTCAAATGTCGTTTTCTCTGAGCTTCCTCAGCTCCATATAATCCATTTCCTCCTAAGTCTCCTAGTGTATGGCACCATGGTTCACCTTCTGTCATCAGCAGGGGTGGCAACTGGCTTTCCAGAACAGTTCTCTTCTCCCTGCAGCTCTGGCCAGTGTTGTCAGCCACGCACAAGGGCATAGGATGCCTTTCTCTCAGGTCCCAGCAGGCTGCAGTGCTTTCACACTGCCCCTAGAGCTGGGGGAACCCAGCTCCTGCAGTGAGAACTGTAGCATCCTGCCCCTCCCTTCATTAGCCATTTCCTTGCAGGAGGGTACACAGTGGTATCACTTGTTGCTAGATCCACTCTAACCAGTCATATCCCTCAGAACCTCTCAAGAAGCTCTGTCTGCCTGAATCCCTTTGATTAGATGTCTGCCATCCCTTACTAACCACTCAGCGCCAGGCCTTGGGGCCCCATTCCCCAGGCTTCAGTGCCTTTTTATGTTCTTCCCTTGACTGCTTTCCCTTTTTTAGCTCCATGGCCAATTCCGTCTTAATCCCTGGGAGAGAATTAATGTGATGTGGAAAGGGAAGATTCATTTCTAATGCTGTTCCTCACCCAGATGCAGAGACAAAAAGCCAAGACTGGGTTTAGGCTCTCTGAGTGACCTGGAGGCCTGCACTAGCTAGAGGAGCCATAAAAGCAGATTTTGGCAGGACTGTACTGTCAGTGGCCAGCTAGGGTCCTATTACAGACATGGTAGAGTTCTGTAGGTGCTTTCCATCCACTGAGAGAACTGGCCATTAATTGATACTGACCTTTCCTGTCCGCTTACAATGAAAACATCTACCTTCTTATCCCATGGCTGTCCACTTTCCTCAGAAGTGTTTGCTGAGGAACAGGTAGCTGAATTATTCTCATACATATGATTATTGATGCTTTCTAAGAACTACAGGAGGCATGATTCTTTACAAGAGACTTAAAATTGACCCTTCCCAGAGTACATCATACTTATACACACGTCCAATTATTTTATTATTTTGTTATAGTTTCTATAAACTTGGCCACTACAGATGTCAAACCTTTAGCTTCCTAATCTCCCTAGACTTTTCCCCTTCTCCCTCTTCAGTATATTCCTTGCCATCCTGTGGTTTGGTGGTTAAAAGGTGGTTTTAGGCAAGAGGCCATCAACTGCTGTTAGCAACTGTTTCACCCCCAAATTTCTTGGGAACTCATGAGACTGCCTTGCCCAGACCTTCTAATTCTATACTTTTTATACCATCACTTCTATTTTTGACGTGTCCTTTGGTTTAGTCCCCCACAAAACAGGATTTTTTTGAGAGAGAATTTCTTGAGTTTCTACCACTGTCACAAATAATTAATTTAGCTTTGTTTCCATGAGAGCAGAGCTCTTCAGTTTTCCTCAAAGTTTGGGGAAAGGTTTCTGCTTTCAGTAACTATAGCGAAGGGTTTATTTACTAGTTCTGATGGTTTCTGCTGGTTGCTTTTCAGACTCTTTAACCTTTACTTTATTGTGTTTCTAATAATTGATAATTTAATAATTGAAGTCGTGGTCATTTCAGTTTTTCTCATTTGAATGCAAGGTCAGCTTGTTGAAGAGTACATACTGATAATCCCTTTGTCTTGACATTTCGGAAATGTCAGTTTGCTTTTGCCATTTGTCAAATCTTCTGAAGACGTGGTAGGTATTTGCTTTGGGCTGCCAATGCAATGTCCCTGTGCAACCTTCATGCCACCTGTGATGACTGAATTCTCTCAGCTGCCTCTCTCTGTTCTGACAGGCTTGTAAGAAGTACCTCACTTCCCTGCACCCTCTACCACAGCTGTGCTCAACTTCAAAAGGGCATTTTTTTTTAATTTTTTTTTTTTTAAATAGGTGGGATCACAACGTTAGGATTCAAGTCCTTCTCTTTGCCTATGAATTCAATTTTAAGTCAACTGGTTCAGCTTGATCTTCAAAAGAAGTAAGGCACATGCAATGGTGCTGTCTCCTCTGCTATTACATGGACCTGCTTGCTAAATTGGGTGAAATCATCTATGAGATGAAAGGCTTGCAGATACTGCTTTACTTGAACTTCACTGACAGTATGGGACGAAGAGCGTTAGTGCCTCTGCTGCCTTCTGTTTGGGTCAGCTAGCCAAATTGTATCTGCACAGTTTGCAGAGCAACCACCTGAAGGCAGCAGCTGGAGCATGAGTCAGGAGAGAAAGCAGGACTGTTGTGGTGGGCAAACATATGAGTCCTAGGAAGAAGCTGGGGCTTGTCAGGTATGAGGGCATTAGGAGCGTGGGAAGTACCTGGCAGTGCTGAGTGGGGTTGATATGAAAGATGTCTGTGGGGAAGCACAAGTATTGTGGGAGAACAAGGATGTACTGCATGGAGGCAGGGCAGAACATAGCTGGAAGTGGAAGGGAGGAGCTGAGGAAGAGCAGTGCAAATGCAAGGAACAACCCCAGGCACCAGTATAGGCTAGGGGTCAACCTGCTGGAAAGCAGCATTGCAGAGAAGGACTTGGGAGTCCTGGTCCACAACAGGTTGACCATGAGTCAACAATGTGCCCTTGTGGCCAAGAAGGCCAACAGTATCCTGGGGTGCATTAAGAAGCGTGTGACCAGTGGGTTGAGGGAGGTTTTCCTCCCCCTCTGCTCTGCCCTGGTGAGGCTGCATCTGGAGTACTGTGTCTGGTTCTGGGCTCCCCAGTTTAAGAAGGACAAGGAATTACTGGAGGGAGTCCAGCAGAGAGCTAGGAAGATGATTGGGGGCCTAGAGCACCTTTCTTACGAGGAGAGACTGAGAGGGCTGGGTCTGTTCAGCCTGGAGAAGATAAACCCAAGAGGGGATCTTATCAGTGCTTACAAATATCTGAAGTGTGGGTGTCAAGAGGATGGGACTAAACTTTTTTCAATGGTGCCCAACAATGGGATGAGGGGCAATGGACACAGCCTGAAGCATAGGAGGTTTCATCTAAACAAGAAGAGAAGCTACTTTGAGGGTGCCAGAGCACTGGAACAGGCTGCCCAGGGAGGTTGTGGAGTCTCCTTCTCTGGAGACATTCAAAACCCCCCTGGATGCATTGCTGTGGTCTGCTCCAGGTGAATCAGCTTTAGCAGGTGGGTTGGATTAGATGATCTCCAGAGATCCCTTCCAACTCTAACCATTCTGTGATTCTGCGAAACAAAGTGTGAGTTGTTTTTGTGTGTGTGGTTGTTTTGGTTTTTTTTAACTAAGGTTTGGTTTTGGGGGTGGTTTTTTTTTGTTTGTTTGTTTTGTGGGTTTTTTTTTGTTTGGTTTGGTTTGTTTTTTTCTTGTTTTTCAGCCCTGCAACTAACTGCTGGGCTTGATTCTCCTTATCTCCCACCCATCGACATGCCATCAGTGCATATGAAATTCAAAGCACAAATTTTACCTTCAGAAATATCATCTCACTGTTCTTCCACAAGAGCCCAGCATTGTATCTTATGGAAGTAGAGTTCAGGGTTGATTTTTGACAGCAAACAAGTCTGATGGCTGAGAAGGAAGAATTGAGCTGTCTCCTGATGTCTGAGTGCAGTCTGGTGTATTCTAGTAAAATGAGCAACTGGATTGTGAATTCGAAATGTCTCAGCTGTGTTTGGAGATGTGTTTAAATGGCAAAATGCTAATGAAGCCACACTGTGACTTCCTTCTCTGTCTGCTGATAGTAGTTCCTGTTTCTTCACAGTGGAAAGTTTGAAACTGTGCCAGTAAGTAAGCCTTTCCCCCATGAGACTGTGAGTCTGCTTTGGCTTGGTTGGCAAGGGACACAAGGGAAGCACACAGAGGATTATTCTAACTTGAAGTCTCCAGATGAAATTTGAGGGCATAACTAGGTTTCACCAAACGCTTAGGGAGGCTTAGTTCCAGTGAGAGGCCCAAGCCTTAAGACAAAGGAAAGCGCTGGAAGGATGTTGGAAAGAAAAGCAGGCAGCATGTATCTTCTCAAGGGACCAGGCTTCTGTCCTGCAGCTGCTCTTCTTGTATAATAGTCACCCTCTTTGCACACAATACAAAAAGCAGAAGTGAAGCCAGCTCAGAACGCGTGAGACATGAGGAAGCTCCTTGGTAATGAAATCCAGCTACATATGCTCCATTCTGTTTAAGGGCAGTTCTCCATAATCTGTGTTCAGATGTCCACTACATCTCTCCCTTACCCTTTACCTTCTGTCACATTGTTCTCCTGTATTATCTAATTGGTGTTCTTCCTTGCACTGTCCTATCTCACTTCCAGCTCTGCCCTGTGTACCCTCCATTCTGGTGCCCTGGATGTCCTGCTAGTGTGTCATTCTGATCTGCCTTGAGAAAATGCCAGCTAGCCAAACTAGCCAAGAGTAGCTTCCTCCTTCTTCCTTCTGGTTGTTTTGGATACCTTATTGTGGCTTTTCAATACTTAGAGGGGACTTATAAGGAAGATGGAGACTTTTTACCAGCACCTGTAGTGACAGGACAAGGGGCAAACGTTTTAAACTGAAACAAGCTAGATCTAGATTAGACATAAGGAAGAAATTCTTTACAATGAGGGTGGTGAGACACAGGAACATGTTGCCCAGGGAAGCTGTGGTTGTCCTGTCATTTGAAGTGTTCCAGGTGAGGCTGGACAGGGCTGTAAGCAACCTGGTCAGGTGAAAGATGTCCCTACCCATGTCAGGGGGGTTGGATAGATGGTCTTTAAAGGTCTCTTCCAACCCATACCATTCTGTGATTCCTGAGTGCTGTCTGCTGACTGAACCCTTCGCACCCTTTTTCTTCAGGGCATCCTGACTCAATGGCATTTCTTCTCAGAAGTCTTTGTGATTCAGCAGGTATCTCGGCAGCCATTTCCCCTAATTGTCTCATTGTTTCCTTTCAACATCTGCCCCAGCTTGAGATCAGACTAAGCAGTAGCCTGACATTTTTCCCAAGGTAATATCAGAGGCCTTTACGAGAAAGCAGAAAAGGGAGAGAAATGACAGTGTTGGACCAAAAATATAAACCAGGTCTTTTCAGCCTCAGAAATGGAGCCTGACTCCCTGAAGCAAGCACTTCTCTGAACTTGCACAGGCCGTAAATCAGGTTGTGACAGAGAGGTCTCTGTGTGTGTTCTCTCAATAACCTATCAAACCATCAAACCCAATTTCTTTTTATTCCACTTTGCTTATTCTTCTCCCCAACCCTGGCCTCATCTTTTTCTGTTTCTCCTTGGATGTATAAAAAATCTGAGTATTTCTATTCCTCTGCCTATGGCTGAAATTCCTCAGTTTCACTTCTACGGGTACAGTTCCTCGTTTGAGATTTTTTTCTAGTGCTAGCTGCCAACTGGGGCTGACTTCCTAGGATGAGACATAGCATGCAATATTTTATGTAGCAAATGCAGCTTAACTGCAAGAGACAAGTAAGGGCAGAATGCATTTTGTATTGGACTGTGCTGCAAGTTAAGCTGGGCTAAGACCCATGATGGCTGCAAACCTAAAAGCAATGACAGAATTGCTAACAGACAAAGAAAGGCATGAAGATAAGGGAAAGAAACAGAATAAAAAGAAGGGTGAAAGAAAGAAAAAGGAGAGATCCTAAAAAGGAAATTTATCAGCTGAGAATCTGATATGAAGAAGGAGGAGTGCAACTTCCTTTTTGGTTGTTAGGTTCTCATTTTTCTTCTCTCTCTCAGAAGTTTCCATAGTGCCAGGGCTGACTTTCTCGGCTTAGAAACAGAAAAACTGTTCAGGGCATTTCTTAGCTCCAAGGAATTCTCAGGTTATTGCCAGTGCTTCCAGTGTTCAGCACAACCTTCTTTGATAGACAAATGTTGAATGAGCAGATGGGAAAGGCTCAGTAACTTATTGGTGTCTCTCTCTGGAACCAAGGACCAAAAAGAACCACTTTTTACATAGCAAAACTAAGGACAGGGATCAGTGATCACACAGTGATTAAATGGCATCAGAAATCACCTATGCTGAGGTGAAGTTCAACAATGCATCACCGGCTGCAGCGGTTGAAGGTAAGGAACGGGTTGGCTATTCAGGGGAGGAGACCTGGAGGGAGGGGGGCTGAAGAACAGGGAATGCAGACTTTGCCTTCTGTGACTCTGGTTCCTACCTGTTTTTGATAAATTGGTGAGAAAAAGGAGTTCTTTGCCACTACATGAGCAGGAGATTGGAGGAGTTTTGAAGTAAGAGGGTCAAGGAATGTCTACAAGAGGAGAGGTGGGAATCTTTAGGTGGTTGGTGTTGCAACATGAACAAAAATGACTACTGGGAGCACAAACAGTAGGTTTCAAGTGAGCATTCAGTAAAGAAGATATTTGGGGTGTCTTAGTCCCCTGGTTGCAGCTCCAACTGTGGTAAATGGTAGCGGGTCCAGGACGAGTGCTTAGCTTTGGCAGGTTGCAGGCAGCAGCTGCCTCTCTACATGTTATGTAGTCTTGGATAAGAGAGTCTGTTTTGGACAAATACTGAGTACCAACAATAGAAACTGTGATTTATTACAAACGATCTGATCTGTCACAAAGGTGGAGGGGCTCCCAGCGCAGCAAATGGCAGCAAATTAGCCAAAGCCCTAACTGCTCATGGAGAGAGTAGGAGTAGAGAACCAACATGCCTTCTTACAGTAGAGCAGTCAGTTGCCCTCTGCAGCTTCATGAGAGGTGGCACTGTCTGCAGAAATTTATAGCTCTGTTGTCCCTGATTGATTGAGAAATGGTCCTTGGAGAAGAGAGACCCAAAAGCTAAAAGGAAGAATGGTCTTGAACAAAACACACTCAAATACACAGAGGAAGAACCGTCTAAGATCTGGAGGAAGACTGAGTTCTGTGGTTGATGTCTACCACTCCTGAAAAATAATTCACACACACACACAAATATTTGCTATTAAAAATCACAGTTGTAAAATGGTGTCTTTACTAGGCTTTGTGCAAATCTAAGATGTTCTGACTGGTATGTATTCTGTAGTTATAATGTCACAAGTAGGAACACATAGAGATGTTCCATGTATTGCTCATTGCTTCCACACTTAGATACAGGATGCTACACAACAGCAGGTTCCAGAGGGGTGAAAGTATGTATGCATAAATAAATGAATGAACAAAGAAATAAATTATAATTGCTGCTAAGGATATTAACTTGCCTATTTACCACTTTACCTTAGTTTTACAACTCCAAACAGAACAGGCATCAGCTCCAGGTTATTCCTTGTGTGCTCTGAGGCCTGAGTCACGGAAATAAAGAATGTACATACTCCTGACTGACTTGAAAGCTCACTGGTTTTGATGCACCAAGATTAGCTGGTTCTGGTTATAGCTAGAATTTCCATCATGGTGAGGTGAGGGTGGTGGAAGTCATTGTGTTCCCAATTACCTATTCCGAAGACACCTGATCCAGCCATGTTTGCTTGAGCTGCTAATGTGAGGCTCATGCATGCTATAGGTTTGGGTGTGTGCTCAGGGTCTGTCTTTGAGTGTGCCTGTCCAAGTGATCACACACTTAACTTATACTTTGAATTCAGATAAGTGTCTGCTAGTAGGATTGCACACTGTGTGTGCGAGATAACAAAATCGGCAGTCATTGGAAGACAGAGAGGAGAAGGCAGCTGCTAATCAAACAACATCTATGGCAGGAGGTGGCAGATACTACTGGCATGTGTTCCACAGAACAGTGCAGTGAAGGTTCCTGCATTTCCAACCAGGATATCCCAGGTAGAAACACAGGCATCTGTGCTGCACAGCACTTGTTTCATGTGCTTAGGAGACATTGGATTTACATGCTGAATAACCAGCATACGCTCATCAGATCTGTTGTGATCATGCTGGCCACATTGCAAGCATGCAGACTAAATGCAGGAGTCATTTTGTAGGGAGATTAACCACTAAATATGCACAAAATCTAGTGCACTTCAGTTCTGTTGGTGAGGTGCATGCATATTGGCAGTGCTTTCTGTGCCACCTGGGTATGAATGTGGGATGCACAGATCTAGCTAGCCACGGGTAGAGCAGTCAGTCTGAGGACATCAAGAACACATTTGGATTGATTAGATCTATTATCTGAAATTGATGGCTGGACTCCAGATCATGATCCAGGTCTTTGTTGTCACTTCAGACAAAAGCTCTAGCTAGAAAAACATTATTTGGCCAAGGAAATCTGGATTTTGTCTGTCTGCTAATGTTTTCCAATAATGCAAGATGATGTATTTTGCCCTGCTGTAACAGCCTTCCCCAAGTGTTTGGGAAGTAGTCAGAGGGCTTCCCCAAACAGCATGTTTCTAGAAGTCTTGCTCACTAGGCAGGGCTGGCAGGAACATGTGGCTGCTGGCAGAGTTGGGAGCTTTGTGCTAAACAATGAGTGAAAAAGCTCTAAAGCTTATAATTAATATGAGTCTCTCTCAAAACTTTACTCCTGTCCTGCAGTGAGTGCTGCTGTCTCTTTACACTCCTGTTTACCCTCGCTTGTGTACCTGCTACAACCTGGAACAGTCTCCTACGGCTTGTTTGCTTCTCCTTCCCCGTGACCCATTCTCCTGCCTGCTATCAAACCTCCTCAATACTGGCAGTATCCCTCTAGACAAAAGTCAGGCCCTGGCCTGAATCTGAGTGGGATACTTTACTCAGATACAGTCTTCTGTTCTCCCTCACCATCCAGCCTAGCATAGCCTAGTTTTACTACAGCAAATGTCTGACCCCTGGCTTGGAAAGCAGAGATGGAAGGGAATTTATTTTTTTTTCCTCCAGTGATTCAGTGCCATCATCACTTTGCACATTTTTTTGTCTCCTGCCCTCATTCAGCTTGCATCAACCTTCTACACAGCAAGTCCAAAAAACTAAGAAGGAACTGAAGCAGGTACAAAAAGTCCTCTGGGGAGAAGTCGACATAAAATCTTCATGCAAATGTTGTATTTGTCAGCTCTGAGCTCAGTCTAGAAAGACATGGTTTAACTCTAGATTCTGAAGTGATGTGAAGACCTTACCCTCAAACACCAGAAATTAGCATTGCTGGCTCACCAAAGGGCCTGAGGCTGTGAACAGTGTCTACTGGACCTAACCTTCTGCATAAACCACAGAGGTCCCCTGCTGTGTCCCAATCTGCCCCTCTCCCAAACAGTGTAACTTCCACATCAGACATGAAACTGCGTTTTTTGGAGCAGCTCTCCCTTGAGTTTGTACATCCTTGGTATGTGGGCTGACTGAAGCATAGTTGACTGTGGTGCTGTGTTTGGTGTGTTCCTTCACTTTTAGTACCTCCTGAGATGAAGAAGCATGAGCACCATCCCCAGAAATACCCGCCTTGGCTCCCATGGCTGATCTCACTGTTGCTTGTCCTGGTGTGCATTGCCCTCATTATTGTTCTCCTTGGTGAGTATGTGCAGGCCGGTTACAGAAGAGAGGTCTAGGGGAAGTGCTGGGAGAAAAGCAGACATCAGAACCCAGAGGGGGACATCTTCCGTCTTCTGACCAGGAGGGGGCGCTACTCAGGAACTGTTTTGCCATGAAAAAGAGTGCAAGCACCAACATTTGGGCTCAGAAAACCTAGATGTTGACTATTTGAAAGGTATGTTTAGGAGCAAAATATTTCCCAATTACTTAAACATTGGGGATTTAAGGGTATGTGACACACAGCTCCTCTCTTGCAGACCAGCCAAACCAGATGTTTTGGCCAACTGGTATGCAGGAGGTAGGACTACCACAGCATTATGCCATATGGTTCTGTCGCGAACATCCTCTTTCTTAGAATGACAGAAGGATTTAGGTGAAGCATGGCCATCTTCAGAATTTCAGGGTTGCTTCGTCTTGGGCTTTTCTGCTCTGACTTTGTACATTTCTGGATACATCCCCCAAATCTTCCATGGTTTACCCTGAAGCCATTTCAGTGTTCCCAGACTCTACATCCCCATCTTGCATGACCTCTTTGGAACTATGGAACAATTCTCTACCCGCATACCACACAAGAATAAATTATTTTATTACAGCAGAGGGGAAAAAGCGTGGAGATGGCAGCACAAGTGTCTATGCAGGGAGCTTGACTTGGACTTGAGCTCTTCAAGGTGCTTTGACACAGTCTGTGTCCTAATGGAAACTCTCACCTTTTCGATGTTAACTGCATTCTACTAGAATAATTCATTAAAAGTGATTCTTGCACGCACAGTTTGTGAAGATTATGATCACCGCCTCATTCTCATTTTCCGCTAAGGATCATTCATGGCATGTTTGCACAAATTGTCAATAAAAGTGACGGATTCTGGAAGAAAGCATGTTGTTAGGCTAAATTGATGCCCTTCCTTTTGCTGTCATTAGTTCCCAAGTCCCAGAAGTTTGTATTGCTTTGTTCCCAAATGTATAACTTTTCACAATACTCTGTTACATGACTGGGAAGGTTTAGGGTAGGCTATTAGAGTCTAATACTGTCTGGGCAGGTTCCACACATGGAAGATTTCATCTTTAATGGTTAATTCATATTACATAGGATTTTGATTTAGCAGAGACATACAGCAATGCATTTGAATAAAAACATGTGTACAAATGGCACTTAGCAGAGGGTAGCAAATGCAATGCACTATTGAATCACAATACAAATGTGATTCTCATTACCAGTCTCTGTAATATGCTCGATGTCAAGACACTGGGTGTCTCCAGTGACCCAGAAGGCATATGTAAGTTAAAGCCATCTCAGGCCCACTGATTTCTTCAGACATGTTTTTGTAAATAATTGAGGTTTTTACACTATTTTGGGCTGAACCAGGTACACACTCGCCCCATGCTGGTCTGGCTAACTTAAGAAGATGTTGTCGTCTTTTTGATTTTTCATAGGGATGAACAGCTACACAACTGGTCGATTCACTCGGTTGATATAACTGATTGATTCACTCAACTGAACTGGAACAAAGGCCTCTGTCTGGTCCCCTTTGTGTTGAGATAAGCTCATGTTTCTTTGAAATGGTGATCGTCAGTCATGCATCACCCCTCCCCACCTCCTTTGAGCCTTCTTCTAGTATAGGAATCCACTTATCAGTCACAGAGGCCACTATTATTACTCAACTCTCCTCACTACAATTTATTGTTACTACAGTATTTCTAAATGAAATGGTTGACAAAAATAGACGTATGCATAACTTAGCACACACCGATCAGCTTCCAGTCAATATCACTGAGTGTCTGAGTTAGTGATAAGTCCTTCATTTTGTGGATGTGGCCTGCTGACACTTGTCCTCAACACTGTAGTATTCTCCATAGACTGGCTAGCAAGTCCTAGGAGTTTACCTTCCACGTTGGTTTCAGGAGGTCTAGTTGTATGTAATTACATTCACCTGGATTGTATTTGTTGCTGATGGAATAAGTGCATCTATGCGTTACTTATCCAAACTACTGTTGATGTCTGTATTAGGAAGAGATAAACTGTTCCACTGAATTGCTGCTTTTTATTCACTAATTGTAAAGAGATTTAAACTGGCAGCCTGGCTGTAGATATCTACATGCTAAATGCCTGTGGCTGGGTGGAATTCAATCCCACCCTGTCTGGCATGTCCTCAGTGTGATGTCCTTCCAGCAGTCCTTCTGCTCTCTGACAGGAAAGATTGTCTCGTTCTGCCTGGGAAGGCAGACATACCACTTGTTCAGGCCAGTTTTCTCAGGCCCTTGGACAAAGGATACACTCACTCCACATCTTTATCTCCACAGCACCCAAGGAGGCATGTCAGCTGGTCTATGCTGGGACAGACTCTGCTGACAAACTGCAGGCTGGCTACAGCTGCCAGGCACTGCTTGGGTGTGTCACAGGCTTCTCTAGCTTTGTTGGACAGGTAATCCTGGATAGATCTTGTCAGTCAGAGGATGGAGTAGTCCTTGTGGGCAGCTATGGGATGCTGGGAGAAGAAATACCTGTTCCCTTCACAGAGAGGAGGGCAGTTAGCACTTGTGAAATGGAAATAGCCTGAGGAGAAGTAATGATGAGACAGTGCTTGGTGGGGAAATAGGGAAAAAAGGAATGAAGCCCAAAGATGGTGTGTGGGGGCCAGCAGGGAGGGGTAATTCTGTTGCTTTTTCTCTCCCTTTCCAGTCATGATGCCCTTTGCCCAGGTCACTGACCAGCCCACAACCCTACAGCAGAAATTTATGGAGTGGTGGTGCATTTCAGCAGTGCCGCAAGACAAAGGTCAGTAGTGATGGCAGAGGTGCAAGAGGTCTTTGGGACAGGGACAATGAATGCTGGAGTCTGCTCTGACAACAACCATTAGTGGGACCAGACTCCGGAGAGGTAGACTCAAGAGAAGAAAGTGGGGAGAAAGTGGATTTCTCGCTAACAGTTTAGGGGGAGGAGAAGGCCATGTTAATAATGTCCTGGAGGGCAGGGTGGCTGTGAACATTGACAAAACAAAAAGGAACAGCACACAGCAGCACAGGGAAGGTTAACAATAGAGCAATAATAAAAGTGCAGCTCTAGTCAGGAAAAGAAGCAATATTCCCTGTTCCCTGGGGCTGAAGGCCTAAAGGAGACTGTAAAAGAAGTCAAACCAGATCACCAAAATAACTTTGCATTTGTCAAGTCAAGACCTGAGATCACGTTACAAGGATTACCATGGATTTGTGTACACAAAGCTCACTGATCACAGCCCAAAGCAATTGGAAGAAATATCTGTATTATCCTTGTTTATTCAAGACCTTTCTGTCAGAAATGATCTAAGGACAACATAAGCATTGTCCCTGGAGAACAGGGATCCTTGCAGTCACCATCTCTGTTGTAATTAGCATTCATATCTGTGATCTCTCACTGCACAGGGCGAGGGTGGATGTGCTGCCCAAAGGGATGGAAATGCTTTCAAGGAAGCTGCTATTATCTGTCAGATGACAGGATGGACTGGGCTGAGAGTAAGCAGAACTGCACTGGAATGGGCTCCCACCTGGTGGTGATCAACAGTGAAGCAGAGCAGGTAGGTACAGCACTGAGAGAGGGGCACAGCAGGCAGAGACACAGAGATAGGCCCTAGAAGGGACTCAGAACCCCTCTTTGCCTGCAGGGGAGGGAGGATCTTCTTTCTGCATCTCTTCAGCACTGGCTCCCCTCTGCCGCCAGCCTCACCCCATGGGGACTCCTGCTGCCTCCCTCTGCCCAGTCCTTCACCTTGTGGACATTGAACTCTCCCTGATTTCCAGGATTTTCTCACTAAGGATCTAAAACAGTCTTCACGAGGAAAAAATTACTACATTGGTCTGAGTGCACAGAAAGTGGGCCAGTGGCAGTGGGTGGACCAGACTCCACTTAATGAGACAACAGCGTGAGTATCTCCAGATGGAGAGTATTTAATGCAGCTCCTGGTAGTTTAAGAGAATATGTGAGGGTGTCTGTTGGTGTGTGAGAGAGAGACAAGACAAATCCCTGTGAGAGGACAATGATGGAGGAGGAGAGGGCTGTGTAGTACACCAGGTTCACATGGCCCCATCCACCTTGGTTAGTGGTTGTTAGTTAACCACTTGTGATGTGGCCATCAGTGCTGCAGAAACAGATGAAGCTGCATCTCACCAGCAGGAAGAACCTTTCAGAGATGACCAGCTTTGCCTGACCTCCATACTGCCCTCACCACGCACATGTGCACAGGCATGGCCAGTGCTCTGATGCTGTATAAGAGATGGAGCACAGGAAGAGATCACCAGGGCTGTCTTCACTCCATCTCCTGGAGGACAAACTTGTCCTGGAGGCAGACACATGCCTCTGCTTAGTGTGAAGTGCATGGGATGAGCGGTGGTGAGCATATCACCCTACCAGGACTGAAGAGGTCACTGTTGCGTTGGCTGTAGGAAGAAGGCAGGTTTCCACATAAGACTGGTGCCAGTGGGATAGCAGAGCGGGAGGAATGGTACTGCTTCTGTTCATGAATCATCATCTGGAATTTTTCTGTCTCCTCTCCAAGCCTTGCATCCTCCTGTGGACTTTTCCAGCAGTGGTCTGTGGGGCACTGTGGGGAGTAACATGTCTGTCTCTATCTCAGGTTCTGGCGGGTAAACGAACCAAGTAATGTGGATGCTGAGATGTGCGTTGTAATCCACGTGAATTCAGAAATACACAACTGGAATGATGCCCGATGCGAGGGACATTATCGAATTTGTGAAGCTGCAGCAGTAACTGTGTGATGGAGTGACCCTCATGCTGAGTAAAACCAAGGGATGAACAGTGAGCTGGGAAGAGCTCAGGGCTGTGTTGGGAGGGATTTTGGGGCCCTGGATCCTGTGTCTTCACTATGTTGGATGGGACACATGAGCAGAAGTGATATTGCCCTGTGTCCAGCACCCTCAGTGCGCGCATCAGCTCAAGGAACGCATGAAGGCTCAGGGTCATCAAACCAGATCCTGGGCTTCTGTGTCCTCTTCCCTCTGAATGAGTCAGGCAGCCACTGGCTGAAAAGAGCTTGACTTCTCCAGGGGGCAGAAAGAGGAATGGAAGACATGTTCCGAGCTGTGATTTCCTCTGTCTTCTTGAGCAGAGGTGTCTGCTTTTTCTTGGGACACACAGAGAATGTCCTCTAGTTGCATTGATTTTGCTGAATAAATACGATTTCCTATACAACATTTGACGAATGAAAAAGTCTTTGTGTGCTCTCTCTCTTCCCCTCTCTAAGCTGCAGGTGTTTTGTATAAGCAGGATCAAAAGATGCTGCTGTGCCAGGACAGAGCCTTATGCAACTACTGCAGTACACATTGTGCCCACCCAGTAAGAGTAAACCCCTCAGAGACAATCTGGCTATGCAGTCCCATTGCACACAGCCAAAGATCTGCAGGGGACTGGGCACAGGAAACCAGCTCTAGGGATGTTACGACTGTTGTTTCCGTGGCAGAAAGTTTTGCCCAGGAGAGTAACAGGAACTTGTGTCAGGAGTCTGACCTGCACATGATCCACTAAATATGAGGAGAGTCCTCTCTCTGTGTCTCAAAGAGAGGGGAGAATTTGTACTAGAGACAAGGTGACCAGGAGATTTGCCTTCCTGAGTCAATTAATGGGAGTAGTTCTGTGAGCAACAGTGGGTGGTGGCAGGAGCCGTTGAATCCCATAGCCCGGCAGAGGCAAGGCTGCTGCAGCTCCATGTCGCCAGCTCCAAGTGGTAGTGAGACCGAACATGTATGTACAATATGTACATACCCAGACACATATAGAAGAAAAAGAATATGTACACATAAGCAGCCACACAGGTCAACGCAGACAGAAAGCACTGACATAAAAACAAGTTCATGTTGTAATCCACTGGAAGGCAGAAGTACACCTGAGCTGGCACAATGTTCCACATGAATGAGATCTGTTGTCTTCAAATTTTTGAAGCTGCAGCATCAGCTGTCTGATGGAGGAAACCTCACCCTGAGTAGAACTGAGAGTCCAGCAGTGACCTGACAAGAACACAGAAGATTTTTTGGAATGGGAGTGAATGGTGGAGTCTGCACCTCCACTCTGCAAGGTGGGAATATGTGAGTGGAAGTGATATGGTCAGGCAGTTGGTGAGCACTGAGCTTCTCTTCTCCAGGCTGAACAGTTATCTCTCAGCCTCTCCTCATATGAAAGATGCTCCAAAAGATGCTACATTTATCTTTGCAAGACATAGGAAATGTCCCTCAATTACTGCAGCCTGACAAAGACACTGGCTTTGCAATGAGATGCGCCTTTTCCTGTAGCTTATTTGGACACACAGTTAGTGGTATGGTCAGCTATCTGGGTAAGAACCTGCAGAGTACAATCCAGCATTGTCCTCATGACTTGGGTGACTCTCCAGACAGCAGACCATGTTCCCTCTCTGTCCTCTTGGTAGCATTCACTCTGTGGCCTGTTATCATTACTCAGTGCAAGGATGTGCTGCATGATGGGCTGGAGATGCTTTCAAAAATGCTGCTACTACATATTGGTTGAACAGATGTCCTGGAATGAAAGCAAGGACACCAGCACAGGGTTGGGTTCCCACCTGGTAGTGATCAATACAAAAGCAAATCAGGTAAGTGGGAGTCTTCCCATAGGAGATCCTCAAATTAGCCAGGGTCTTCTCTCCTGAAGTCTCTGGTTATGATCCTGGATTTTGCCGTGCTACCTCCTCAAAAGATCCTGAACTCAAACATCTCGTAGTCATCACGGCCAGGCCTGCTGTCAGCCTTTACATCCCAAATCAGTTCTTCCTCATGTGTAAGTGTGAGATCCAGCAGAGCATGGCTCCTCATCAGGTCCTCCATAACCTGTGTCAGGAAGTTACTACCAAGGCACTCCAGAAACCTCCTGAATTTCTTGTACTTGGCTGCTGAAAACCAAGCTCGGAAACTGCTGCACAAACTGCTAAGCCTGCTGTCTGCCTCTGTCAGCTGCGCTCTCATGCATACTGCTGGGACTCAGGACTGTGGAGCTGGTCTTCAGTCCTTCAAAGTGCAAAGCAAGCAGGCACATTGGGAAGAACTTCCCATGGGATTAAGTCTCTCTTCCTGCATTGGCACAACTGGTTGTGCTTCCTCTGTGTTTTTCCTCTGTGTTTTCTGCCTTTCACTTTGTCAGTATTCCCTTCTAGACTGATTGCTTTTATTTGGCTGATGCAAATCATTTTGAATTCAACAAAACTGGAAAGCAGGAGTCCCCAGGGTATTCAAGTTGATGGAGAAACTGCTATCAACCCTGGAGAATGAGTGTAAATTTAACAAGTTCTTTTCCAGAACATGAGCACACTTGCTGTTCTTTGTTAGTGCTTGGAACCCTCTCGTGCATTCTCCATCCTACTTCAGGTGGCTGGTTGCTTCTAAAACCAAGCACCTTCAGTGTTCCCAACAAGTGATTTGCTGTGTTTCCACCTCTTAAATAGAAGCCGCAACTAATTTCTCATGTAGTATAATTTTGCAGAAATTCTAATGAAGTTTTATCTTCCAGCTTCTGTTATTCAGCTTCTCAGATCCAGAGTACCTCTGAGGGAAGTGCCATTCTGTCTTCTCCTTTAACCGTGAGTCCTGCAAGACAACCTGTAACTGCAATATTTTCCTTAGTTCATGTCCTGTTGATCTTGTCTGTGTCCATGCTGTGCTTGTTGACTGTTGTCTATACTGCAAGGGTCTGTGAAAGCAGATTCAAGGTTCTCAGGTGCCTCTTCCAGGAGTGCACTTTTTATAACTGAGTACCACTGTCTTCAGTGGTTCAGGGGCAGGAGTCCTTGGCAATTCTGCATGGCCAGGTGCAACCCTGTTGTTCCAGCACACTGATCTGACACATACATTTGTGAAGTGAAGTAACCAAGTGTCACTAGTGAAGTTCTTCAAGGCTGGAGCAGGTAGAAAGCAGCTGAGAAACTTCACTTGCACAACTGTGGGAAGACATACAGGAAGACTGAGGTCATCGATACATGCTCTTCCCAAGTGCGCTGCTGGTGTATATGAAGCACGAAAGAGAAATGAGTTCCTGCCATTTTGGAAATATAGTATACTTGCAATGGTTCCAGAGCCTTCCACTGAGGAGGTAACCTCTCCCATCACTGGCCCCAGCTGCCTGGCACCAAGACTACTGAGAAGTTTCTGTGCAGGCCAGTCCAGAGTTTGGCTACTGTCACCATTTTGAGACTATTTATATGCCAGAGTCGGACAGAGCTGTTAGTCATCTGAATGTTTTAAGGTCAGCTGTTGATTTGCTGAGAACAGTAGCTTGGTTTGTGATGCTGAAAAGAAAGTTTGCTGTCTCTCTGCTTCAGACCCTGTGCGCACACTGAAGTGCTTTAATGGAAGGGTGCTTGCATAGACCTTAATCTTGTCAAATGGCCTGATAGCAACAACTGATAAAACAGGAATGTGAATATAAATAGCTGTGTGAATTGGATACCTGAAACTATCTGAGAGGCCATTTGTCCCAAACGCACTAGTGTCAAAGAGGAACATGACCATCAATTGACTTAATAGTAACCAGGGAATTAGTGAAAGGATTTTGAGACACAGAAGAATCAGTCTGAAAGAAAAAGTTTAGAATAAGGAAGAACACTTTTAACAGAGAATTAAGAAGGAAGTGGCAGTCAAAATCTGTTTTGACAGTTGCTCTGCAACTTTGCAACCTCTGTCTGTAACAGAGCACCTCCCTGTTGGATGCCATGGATAGACAATGTTCCTGGCAGTAAGGAGTGGAACACGTACAGACCCACAACTTCAGTGTGTGTATGTGACCTTGTGGTTTCTTGCTGGCCTGTGGGTTAGCAGACTGCAGGAAGTGGCACAGGTACATGAACCCCCATCTACAGCATAGTGTGTAAGAATAGGGGAACCTCTGGTCCCAGCCAAGGGGATGTGTTCTTGCAGTTTGCACTTCCTGTGGCAGGGGTGGGAGACGGGAGGTTGCACAAATAATCATGTGAATCTGTGTGTATGTGGGGGTTAGAGCTTTTGGGAATTATTTACTTAAAGATGTTCAGAAATTTGTAGGTGTTCGTTAATATTTTGTGTCTGTATTGTGCTTTATCTGCTGGATTGCTGATACTGATCTTCAATATACAGCTCATGGTTTGTCAGTTAATTATATGGCATGAATAAATCACTAAACTGCTTAGATCCATCCTGATTAGATTTAAACCACATGAGCTGAGCACATTTTCCTTCTAACTGTTTTGCACCCTCTGCATTCTCCATATTCATCAGCTGAAGTCAGCTCCCCGCCCATATCACAAAAGCAAGTATATTTTAGAGCAATAACAGATAAAATGCATTCACATTTTTGGGTCTCTGTGGTGCAATTCTATTCTGTTCTGCAGCATGACAACTGGAAAATTTTTAAAACGTCACTTGAGAACCTCTCACTATGTTGTGAATCTAGTAGCTAGTGACTTCTAGTAGCTCATACACTGACGTGTTTGCACTATTGTGTTAGCTATCCCATTCCTTCCTCAGTGCATCTGTGTCTGCCTCTTCACAGAAGAAACTAGCTGAGGGAACATGGAAGAGCAAAGGCTGTGTACCCACCCTAGTCCATTCAGAGTACAACAAGATCCTTAGGGACACTTTATCCTGCAGAGTTTTGAATCAAGTCACCTTAAGCAGTGCTAGAATCACCATGAACGGCTGTGCCTTTTGTAGTCGTTACCAAGTAAAACTCCATGATCTGTAAGGCATGGGGATTCTGGCACCATCTAGTGATCCCTTCTGAACCCCAGGTCTATAATGATAGGTCACATGCAATCCCTCCACTCAAAGTTCCACCGTCTTTTTCTGAGCAACTAGTTAAAAACAGTGATGGCAAGTTCTTTGGGTTACTGGGTTCAGGCTTCATATGAGGACTTGTCCAGACCAAGTCACAGATGTGCTTTCCTGTCGTTTTCTGACTCCCTTTTGCAGGTTGTTTTGAACGGGTATAGCCCTTTGCTAGCAAATACCAACAGTGTAGATGTTTTCACAGACATATCAGGGAAGAACAAACACAAAAGAGGTAAAGCCAGTAGTATGTTCTGTGAAACTGTTTAAATATGTGCAAAAGGAGGTTGTCAGAGCTGGAATGATACTACTTTTCATCTGTTTTCATTTGTTTCTGTGATTTTCTGTGTTGCAATGAGCAACTTGTGAAATATCCTGGCAGAGAAACGATGAAAATTCCCCCATCTCCATGTGATGTGGGGAACACCCAGGATACAGCTTTTTCTGCATGCCAGATTAGAGACTGTGAAGTCTCCTCACTAGTGCGGGAGCTGCTCTGCTGCAGTCTTCTGTACCTCAGCCTGGCTGTATTGGTGGCTGTATTGGTGGCCGTATTGTAATGTGGAGTCTTGGTGGAGAAGAGTGATACTATGGTAGAGATAATGAATCATCAAGGCAGAACCTGTCCTGGAACTGCAGGTAATCACAAAGCCTTCCTTTCTGTCCTCCTGTAAAAGTAGGAGGAGGTGGGTGAAAATAGAGGGCTGGGATAGGTAATGGGCATTGTAGAGTGGCTTGCCCCATATCAGCAGAAGGGGTTTAGGACAAGAGCAAAGCAAGACATGAGGGAACTAGGAGTGCCCAGGCTGGGAGCATGACATTTTTCCCAGAGCCAGGGAGAATTAAAATTTTTTACTTACAATACATCTATTAATTACTAGTCAAATATAAGCTAAGCACTCTGCTTCTAAACAATGTATTACTTAATCTTCTGTCTCTCGTCATGCTGAAGGATCTAAAACTTGAAAAATATCCCCTTGTTTTGCAGGTGGATAGAAAGAATTTATCGTGTCAATTGGTTAATGATGGGTACGTCCTTTGTAACTTAATCAAAGTATATATTAATTTAGCATATTTTCTTCACCAAGAGCTTCAAAGTGCCCGTTCTTCCTGTTGAAACAATCTCTTATGTGTGTCTGCCTCTGCAAACACTGAACTGGACAGTCACTCCTTTAGATGACTATACAGTATTGCATAAAAGGGCTTGGAGGATTGAGCCAAAATATAGGTAGCTGAGAGAAAGAAGCTCTAAAGAGAGATGAAGGGGAGAGAGGTTACAGAAAGAGTGTTCCGTGAAGGAGTGTTCTATCAAAGACAGGAGTAATAGAGGGCAACGAAGAAGATATGTTCAGGAGAAAGGAGGCGTGACAGGACAAAAAAAGAAGTGCAGTTTGGGAAGAGTACAGGCAGAACTTGTGATAAAAAGTGAAATAAAAGAGCAGCTTTAGGGCAGCCCATGTTGCCCTACTCTGTGAGTCTGACCTGCTGCTAATGTAGCAGGACATGTTTACAGCAGGACCTGGTTACAGCACCTGTGGTGTTCCCCAGTCTTTGGAACAAAGGTACCAGCAGGTTGTTGAGGTATAGAGCCACCTGGGTTATCCTACCCCCGACTCTGGGCTAGGAAATTCCCACTCTTGCCTTGTGTTTTTCAGCTCTGGCAGAAGATAGAAGCTGCTCCTGGCAGAACCCCTGGGTCTTCCTTGTTTCTGTCCTTGCCATCAAAACTGCCTTTCTGACCATCTGCATTGGTAAGTTCCAGGGTCTCTTAATTCCCCTGGGATGAAGGGAGCAGTTGACTGCCTTTTGTCAGATGGAAAAACAATATCCTAGTCTCTCTGCCAGCAGGCACATGCCCTTCACCAAAACAGCCTGTTCTGCTGCCCTCTCCCACCTCCGCCCTCTTGGGGACCAGCGTCCTTTCCATAGTGAAGGCTGGTTCCCTGCCAGGCCTTCCCACTGCTCCTCTCACTTTCCTACCTGCCTGAATAAAGCCAGACCTGGATGAAACTGGTCAGTTTCTTCCCTCCCACCAAGAGCTGAGAAGTCTCTTTGGTGTCAGAGGTCACCTGAATAGGTTCCCCGAAGGCTAATTGTTGGATGTTGGTTCTCCTGACCTGGTCTGCCTCAGCACTCCCTGTGACAATGTTGCCAACAAAGAGCCAGTGTGATCTCCTTGGAAATACTGGTACCAGGCTGTCCATATTTTAGCAGGGTGGGGGTAAATCCATCAAAACGCTCCAGCCCACACTGGCTGCCTGGACTGACTAAAAGGGAAATCCTTTACTAATTTGGTCTGTGATGACTCCTCTGTGTTTCTTAATTCCCTTGGGTGAGGCCTCAACACTCAACAGTTCTCCCCCTTCTGGATAAAGGTAAAAGATTAAGAGAGAATATATATTAATATTCCACCTTTATTAAGGTTATCCAATGACTTTTTTAACCCTTTCCTGACCCCATCCTCAAAGGATGTCTAAGCTGGTTTTGTCAGCTGGGAAAAATGAGTCTTTCAGCCAGCAGAGGTGAGAGGAGTTTATCCAATTAATGCCTGTTCAAAGGAGGCAGTGACCAGTAGTGGGAGAAACAGCCTGCTGTTTCTTATCTCCTGATTTGATACAGATTTCAGAGCTTGTCAACATAACAGAATCTCTGTGGGGGGCTCTAAACCAGAAGGGGGAGGGTAGGACATGTTGCTCATGAATGAGGAGGAAAGGGTGGCAGCAGCACTTTCCTTCTTTTTCCCCTCTTCCCAGTTGTTTTCCTTCATGGAAGCTATGGCCAGTACAAGACTCTGCTTCAGAATGCTACAGAGTGGTGTTGCGTCCCCAGCATATCTGCAGAAAAAAGTGAGTGATGCTAAGAGCCTCGTAAGAAACACTACGAACCTCACCAAAATTTACTCTGGCATTAGTCAGCCCTTGAGGCTGGAATGTTACTGTCTGCCAGAGCCAGATTATTTTAAGGAAGGAAGCTAGAGAATTCAGGGAAAAAATGCCTCATTGCACAATTTTACTTAGGATGCTAAGAAAACATGTTCTGCGCTAGTGGAAGAGCGTTGATTGTGCCAGACCACCCTACTCTTCCCCTCTCACTGACCCTCACACAACCCCTCAGCTGCTAGTCCAGCTCACTAATCTAGCTGAAAGGGCTTCATCCTTTTTGTAAGGGCTGGTTCAATCCAACTCCACTCCCTGTGCTAGTTCACTGCATGTTCACACAAGCATCACGGTCAATATGAGGGACAGAGGCAGGAGCGGTAGGAAGATGTTGTCACGCAGTTTAAAGTAGTGGGAGAGCTGGGCTGCAATCACACAGGAAGTGATGGCAATGTCAAGTGCTAGAATTCCTGCAGTGCAAATTCCCACACTCAGTTCATAGATCTGTTCTCACTTGTGCACTACATTCACAAAGAGGCTGCGGTTTGCACACAACATAACTCCTACATGTTGAGTACCTTTGAGCTAGCTGTTCAGACTTCTTTACATTTCATGATAAAAAGGTGTTTGCAGGTATAAAATAGGCATGGTTCACCTATTCTCATGGTGGACATCTGTGGAAGGCCAGACAAGCTGTGTTCTATACATGGTCAATTTGCTGTTCCCTGTAATAAAAACCTGCCTAGCTCCACAGGGCACAAGCATGTCCATTGAACAGCAGACAGATTCTCCCAACCAACACACTTAAGAATCCAGAAGAAATTGTCTAGCATTGCTTAGTCATGTGGGAAAACTTTAGCTTTCATTGTGGAATTAAGAATGGATGGAGTAGCTTTGCAGAGTACATGATGGCTATAGGCTGTCCTCTAGCAGTTCAATGAATGATTAGGGTGGGCGGCATAGAGACAGAGAGCCCCAAGTTCCTTAGACTGCTTGAACTTGATTTTGCATATTTTGTGATGGTCTCTAATGCCACAGTCTCTCTTTCTACAAAGGTACGTAATGGTGCACCTTGAGTGGATCTCATATATTAGAGCCACCAGCAGGATAACAGAAGTTTTTCTAGCTGCTCAATTCACTGGAGTCTACTCCCTCCATTTGGTGCCAAGAATGGGATGTGAAATTCTGTGTTATGATGACAGCTCTTGAAGAGCACAGGGTTATCTGGGTCCACATTGTAGTATGAATATTATGTGCTTGCATGCTGTGGGTGGACTGGAGCACTGGCTTGACCAGGGCATTGTCACTGCACGTGACACCCTGAAGAGTTTCTGAATGGCCAAACTAAGAAGAGAGTTCGTATTTACTTTATTGGATGAATGTTTCAGCTTGATATGTTCTATACAGAGATATATTCAGGGTATAATATATACAGCTCATAGATACAGATACATAACCTCAAAGCATGTAGCCTCATGCTTTGAGGGAATATACCAATTTTTTTTTTTTACTCTGTCATGTGACTTTCTGGCCATAAGGCAGATTTCTAGGGAAACCTGGCTAGTGTAATGAATGGCTTGTGGTGACAGCAAAGCTGTTAGAGCAGTTTACTGTACCTGTCTGTCAGTCTGCAGGAGTCAAGACACAAACACTTGGCCAACACTTTTCTGATGGAAGTGTTCCCAGAGAAAAGCAAGCCAACTACCTCCCATTTCACTTCCTCAGGAAGTGTAAAGCAAAAACTTGTGTCTTTCATGAAACAGAGGTTGCATGGACATGGCAGAACAGATAGAGAAAGGGAAAGGCAATTCAGATAGCGGCCTTGTGATAGAAGCCTGGCAGGCCATTGACAGTTTTATTTGTGGAGCATGGAAGAAGCTGTTTACCTCTGTCCATATTCAAAGTGTGGTTCAAACTCCCCCCCAACACTGGGACCTTCCATTGAGTTCAGTGAGATGAAAGACAGCATGCCATATTCAAAAGCATGATTTTTTTCTCCCACAGAGGAGAGCTGGACATGCTGCCCAAAGGGATGGAAACGCTTTCAAGGAAGCTGCTATTATCTGTCAGATGATAAGATGGGCTGGGCTGAGAGTAAGCAGAACTGCACTGGAATGGGCTCCCACCTGGTGGTGATCAACAGTGAAGCAGAGCAGGTAGGTACAGCACTGAGAGAGGGGCACAGCAGGCAGAGACACAGAGACAGGCCCTAGAGGGGACTCAGAACTCCTCTTTGCCTGCAGGGGAGGGAGGATCTCCTTTCTGCATCTCTTCAGCACTGGCTTCTCTCTGCTGCCAGCCTCACCCCATGGGGACTCCTGCTGCCTCCCTCTGCTCAGTTTTGCACCTCATGGTCATTGTGCTTTTTCCAGGAGTTCCTCTTCAACTGGGCAAAAGGAGTATTTATGAACACCTATGAAACAAAATATTACATAGGCTTAACTTCTTATGAAAATGGGCAATGGCAGTGGGTGGATCAGACTCCATATAAGAAGGCAACCACGTAAGTATTCCAGGGGAGTGAGGAAGGTCCTGTAATTCACACCCCTCAGTCCAAGTGACCAATACACTGTGTAAGGCAGGTATGCGTCAGAGGGAGATTTTTGTTTCCACCTGCACTATAAACCAGAAAATTTGACTAATTTTCTACTCAAAATGATGACCTTCCCCTTTCTCTTCCACAAATGTTTGAGGTGACTTCACCCCCACTGTCATGCATTCCAATGCATTCTCAATAGAGGATCTTCCTTTTACAGGTTCTGGAAACCTGGGGAACCCAATTTGCTCTTTGCAGAAAAATGTGCTGCAATTCACATCAAAGGAAACACAGACTCCAGCACTTATAGTAACTGGAATAATGTCCTTTGCTTCACAAGTTGCTATCGAATTTGTGAACTGACAGTCAAATTCGTCTGAGGAAGGAAACTCCACTTTGGATGAAGGAACTGAAGAAGTATCTTTGAGAAAGGGCAGCTCATGAAAGAGCTGAAGAAAAGCTGGCCTGAGCTCACACAAATGCTTTATCTTGTGGTGTAGGATGAGCAAGCTTTCCACAGAATCCCAGCTCTGAACAACCTCAGTTCCCAGCCTGTGCCCATGCAGCTTTTTCCAAGCTGGAGTTCAGTCCTGGATGAAATCACTCAGCCTGATGTCAAGGACCTGCTGTGCCCCTTTTCACTCTCCTTCACAGATGGGTGCCCTGATCCCCCAGTACTTTCCTTGACTACTTGTCCAGTCAAGATCTCAATGATGTGTAAAAGTCCCTCTTTGTTTTATGAAAATATAGGGTCCTACAAAGCACTGGAGCAGAAATTGAAAGAACAGCATTCAGTGGAGTGTGCTTGACCCACCCCTGGAGGGAACAATTTTTCATTCATGGCTTATCTGTAATGTTTCCTTCTTCCTTCAGCATACTCTGTGTTGATAAGTTTAAAAAATCCATATCAATAAATGTTAATTCTGCTCTTTGCATGAGTTTGTCTTCTGAGTGACAAGTCCCAGCCCTGTGCCAACCCAGCTTCCTTGCATGGAGGTTTTAACTTTTCTGTGTATTTGGCACCTGCAAGTGAGAATATCACTGTGAGTGTGCTGGACTGCCCAGGAGCAGGAACAACCCAGTGTTCATCTGCAAAGTGTGTGAGAAAGGCTCTGAATACTCTTGGAGAATTATGTGTGAGGTAAAGCAACAGAGCAGGCTGTGTAGTGGTGAATGCCAACAACTGTTTGCCCAGGGTGTGGCAGAAAGGGGATGGATTTTGGAGATCCTGCTGAGACATGTGGCAGGATTAAGCACAGCAATGAAGGAGAGAGAAAGCAGCCAAATATAACATGAAGGATAAAAGACAGAGTCTTCCCAGGAGAGGTTTCTAATGTGAGAAAAGGGCAGAAGACCCCTATCAGAGGCATCACTGCAAAATAGACACATGGAAGTCTTGAGCCAGTTCTCTGCTTCTCTCAAATTCAACAAACCTCTGTTTGTGTGTTCCTCCCCTTTCATCAGTGATATCCATGCTCCTTGAAGAGCTGGGACTTTCCAGTTTGGGGCTAAAAATACACCCTGAAAAATCAGTTCTGGGTGATTTTTTATTATTCATCAAAAATCTGAGCACAAATGTGTATAATTTCCACCAAAAGCAATGTATTTGACAGGTTTCTGGTTTAGCCATTGGACCAAGGTCTTTGCCTCCTGTTTTCTAAATTTGCTGTGATCTTTTCACAACAGAGGAAACCTTGTTGCCCTGCCCAACACGACAGCAAACAAAAACATTGCAATGGACTTCTATTTTCAATTTCCCCCATCTCAGCTCTGGAAACCACAGCAGCAGGGTTTTGAGGAAGAAGAAGGGGCAGATAAAACACAAGAAAGGGACCAATTTTCTACAGGAGGTTTCAGAGGCAACTTGCATTTATGGGTCCTGGGAGGAGGCACGGGGCAGAGCAAAACTCACACCAGGAGACTGGTTGTGAAAATGTAATTTGCTAGAAACGCTCTCCATGCCTCAAATTTGGAACGCAGTTTTTCTTGAGATGTCCTGACAAAGGAGGGACCTTGGGAGATGATGCTGGGTTTGCCTGTAGAATCACTGAAGGGAACTTCCTGATCCCATCTTCCTGCAAACATATGCACACATATACATGCATCCACAAGTACAAGCCCATTCTTTTTCATCAGTTGTACAATACAGAAAATGAAGGTAAACAGGAATTGGTCCCTGTCCCTCTTTTGTGCATTTATTGTGGAAGGATAAGTAGTGAAACTCTGAGCAAGAGTTTCAGCCATGTCTCTGAGTAAAGCCAATGCCTTTGACTTGTCCACCCCAATAGCAGCACTCAGAGTTTAAGGAGGGATGGACTCCGTACACAGCAGGTGTTTGCACAGATGTCGAATACGCAAAAGCCTTCCTCTTAGGGTATTTCTCTTCAATGTGGATTTATCTGAAAGAGGTACCTTTCTCCAACGTATGAGAAATAGGCATTAGGTCTCAAATTGATCTTGCTTCAGGAAGCAGCAGATGTCATAGCAAGAGGCAGAGGTAAAGATATACAGCCAGGTGTAGCACTTTCAGAAAGCTTCAGAAGGACAATCTCTGCATAATGAACAAGGAGGTTGAGTGGAAAGGACAAAAAATTTATCAGATTATTATGCTTCATTATGGCATCTGCAGTCTTTGTTTTCAGGTGGACATCCTGGCCACATCCCAACTGCCTGTCAGAACAAGACCTGGATGCTCACCATTCCTTGGCACATTAGCTTTTCCTTTAGAAAGGAACTCAGTACTGAAGATAGGGAAGGAGTCACAGTGACATCCAGTTCTGATGATATATACACTGAAGACATGGTCTGATTGCAGCAAAAAAAGATACGTTGTGATTAAAACTTGAGCTAACTTCTTGTTTTCCTCAAGAAACCCTTTGATGTCCAGTCTTTGAGATGCTGCCTTCAGCTGGAGAAACATCAGAAGAGCCATATAGGAAGGACAGCCTAGGAATACACCTCATTCCTCTGCATATGTCTTCTTTCTACCGAGGAAAGCACAGCCAGTTCTACTCACTCCCTTAATCCTACTCGGCAAGTCTTAGAAATTTCCCAGTGAGAATCTTCTTGTGGGTGAGGTGGTGGTGTGCCCTGTTGGTTTTAGCCATCTGCTCAGATAGCAGGGCAGGTAGAAAGAGAAGTTGGTTTCATTTCTGCTGCTGGCAAGCACTATGTCCATTGATGGCATAATCAGCAAGAGATGGAAAGAAAATGCCAGGTGTTACCATGTAGAGAGAAGCAAGAGTGGAAAGAAACAGTACTGGATTGTATTTAAAAAATATGTCTGATAAAAACGTATGTCCTGTGTGATCTGGAATATTTCTGCTGGTACAGGACTTAAAGAAGACATTAATTGTGTCCATGGATGACATCAGTCAGAAAAAGGTGAGACTGGTGCAGGTACCTGTTGCAGATGAGTGATTTAGGGTCCTGCTTGATGCAGAGCAGTGTTTAGATCACTTAAGAAAAGCGTGAGTTAATAGAGTTCAATAGTAACATTCACTCTATTACTTACTGCATGGAGGAAATCAGCCAAAGTGACATTTGTTTTAAAGCAATTTATATGGGGACAGGAGAAGTGAAAGGGTAGAGGGAAGCCTTCCCATTGAGTTACAAGGTTCAGAATGGACCCCCTTGTTTTCTAAACTCCTTTTCAGAGAGAAGTCTAGGTGTTGCTGGATCCAAACTTAGTCCCAGACTTGGTCAACAACTTACCTCTAAGAGGCATAAAGAGTAAGAGAAAACAGGGAAAGGGTTATATGTGTTTATGGCCAAAGGATTATATGTTCAGACCTGATTCTTTATATCACTTGGCTAGGATTTCAAAGTTTCAGCATTCTGCATCTCAACCTGCTTACCTCCCCTACAGGGATTTGGTGCCAGATCACTCCAGAGTATGGATCCTAGGTCTCTGGAAGCAGACTCTCAGGCACTGAAGTTCATCGGCAAAGAAGATGGGATCCTAGGTCTCTCGAAGCAAACGTTCAGGCATCAAAGTTCATAAAAAAATAATTTAATGGAATAGTATAGCAGTAGTTTTGGCTTGAGTTGCATGCTAACAAAGAGGTGCCAAACTGAGCATAGAAATCACAGAATCACAGAAACACAGAATGTTAGGGATTGGAAAGGACCTGGAAAGATCATCTAGTCCAATCCCCCTTCTGGAACAGGAACACCTACATGAGGTTACACAGGAATGTGTCCAGGCAGGTTTTGAACGTCTCCAGAGAAGGAGACCTGGGTAATTATATACTTTCAGACTGTTTACCCACCCTCATGTGATGATTCAGTCCAATAGATACATCTGAGTCTGGGGTGTTCTTACTTCTCATACAATCATAGAACGTCCTGAGTTGGAAGGGACCCACAAGGATCGTCGAGTCCAGCTCCTGTCCCTGCATATGACAACCCCACAGTACACACTGTGTGTCTGAGGGCATTGTCCCTTCTCTTCTTGAACACTGTCAGGCCCAGGGCTGTGACCACCTTCCTAAGGAGCCTGTTCCAGTGCTCCACCACCCTCTGGGTGAAGAACCTTTTTCTAATGTGCAACATAAACCTCCCCTGGCACATCTTCCTGCCATCCCCTCAGGTTCTGTCATTGGTCACCAAAAAGAAGAGATCAGCGTCCACCCTTCCTCCTCCCCTTGTGAGGAAGCTGTCTCCCCTTAGTCTTATCTTCTCCAGGCTGAACAAACCAAGTGACTTTAGCTGCTACTCATATGGCTTCCTCTCCAAAACCTTCACCAACTTTGTAACCCTCATCAGACACTCTCCAGTACCTTTATATCCTTTTTATACTGTGGTACCCAGAACTGCACACAGTGCTCCAGGTGAGGCTGCACCAGTGCAGAGCAGAGCGGGGCAATCACCTCCCTCACCCAGATGGTAATGCTGTCCTTGATGCACCCCAGGACACGGTTGGCCTGTCTTTAGACAGGCTCTTATTTTGTTTAGCTGCAGACGTTGTTGATAGTTCATAGTTACTTCATGCTGTCCGCGAAGGCATTATTTTGTCCAAGTGGATCCTTTTTTGCTCACTAAGGTACAAAACAGGCCTTATCTTGCACATGTTGTTGGTTTGTAGCTGCTTTGGTTTGCTCAAGGAGACACAAGTTTGATAAATATGAGTAGAACTTTACAAGGTACAGTTTAAGCATTCAGCAAATTTAGTGACTAAGTAACATGACATGGACAGTATACTAAACATCACACAACCTTAATAATAATTCTAAGTGATTCATTCTATTAAAAATGTACTTATTTAAGCTAAACCATTAATATAAAACTTAAATTGGGCTCATCTAATGATCTGTGAGTAGTAAAGGATCATCACCATACAGCCACGGTTGTCTAGGAGGGAGGTCTCAAAGTAAGCTGTCATATTTATGGAATAAAGTGATTGTCTCATAGTCAAATTGCATGCAGTGGGAAAGGTATGCATGAGACTCCCTGCACCCACAACTTATCAGTGTTCACTGTGTAATTCTGCTCCTTTGTGAGTTTCCTCAAAGGAGTTCTCGGCCTGGCTACGGCTCAGGTGTTTACCTCCTCTGGAGCCTGCAGCAAACTGCTGCTGGTTTGGTTAAGTGGGGTCGATTGCATCTGTCACAGTAGCAACATCTAGCTTGTAGGATCACACAGAAGAGGAGTGGTGTTGCAGAGTCTACCTCAGTAACAGTGTATTATCCCTCTTAAAAATTCCCTGTTGCTGCAGAGAGCATTGGCACATGCTAGTTTACTTTCCTTTTCCCTTGAAAAAGAGAAGGGACAGGAAAACCTCTGGGAGATCACAGCAGTTAGTAGTGACATCAGTTGGGCAGTGGACATGTAAAACAGTCAGTATTCGTAATTCTTCTGGTCAGATTTATTAATCACATCTGTACTCTGTGCATGCTGCTCTCTTTTTGTTTAGTTCTGACAGCTGATTCTTCTTTGTAGGGTACACCTGGCTATCTCTAATAACGAATGATCCTTGCCAAGCCAAGTGAAGAAATAAAGTGAAATGATGACAGCCACTGCTTTTTTTTTTTTTTTTTGAGGACGTCTCTAAAAAACTTTCCTCCAAGGGTCTCTGATCTTTTTTCAGACAAAGCAGAAATTTTCCCCCTGCCCTTTCTCACTTTTTCTCTTTTATCCTACTCAAATTCTTCCATCTTCCCTTACAACATTTATTACACCACTTCTTTAGGTGTCTTTGCACTCGCGCTATCTCTCATACTGTTTCCCCGTTTATTACTTTTTTTTTTCTTTTTAATTCTGTTTCCTTTTTTCTGTTCTTGCTAGAGCCAAGATGAGGAATGTACAATGTTATTTTGGGAAATAAAATAGAAAAATAATGCTTAAAGGAGTTCTGACACTGGAAACACATCTGCTCTGGCTTTCAAAAGTTTACAATAAAAGAGGAAAGATATTGTTATTGAATATATGAAACTTGCTATTCCTAGATACACTGATAATGAGAAATAATACTCAATCAAAACCTTTATTCCGCAGTGATTTGCTTTGTTGGTACACCGGGTTTAACCATTTTTCCTTTTCTCCAGTCTACTCCTATAGCTATTAGAGGCCTGGGTACGTCCCAGAATCAGTTACTAGATATACTCTAAAAAGTGAGAAGGCAGTTCCTGCTTGCAGTCTAAATGCAACAGAGAAAGTAAAGAGATTAAAAATAACAGACATCTGATACTGCTACTTCTGACCTGTGCGTTAGAGAGTGGCATAAGGGAACCACTCTCCTGTGACAGGGCTTGTGTTAGGTTGGATGAGCTTCCTACTAAACTGGAGTTGCTACACCAGGAATCATAATTTGTACCATGGTGCAGTATGCTACTGAAAGTAACAGACACTGCAGCTACTCCAAAACTAGTGATGGGCATTGCAGCTACATCAACCCTGGCAACAACAACTGCTACTCAAACTCTTGCTACTCAGACTGGCGATGTTATGCAGATGACCAACCTGTGTCGGTATCAGTCAGCCCTGTACAGAGGAAATACACAAAAAGTCATCTCGCATGGAGGAGGAAGGAAAGCCAGGGCCATCATCATTGCGAGAGGCAAGGCCAGAGATAACCGTCTGATCATGCAGCTGATGCAATGTGGAGTAAGTGGATCGCAGTGATCACACAATGGGCTCGAACAGGAAACCCCAGCTGTCCAGGAATCTTGGCAGTGATCATAGACTGGCCAGAAGGCAAAGATTTCAGAATATCACCAGAAGAGGAGGTGATGCTCGCTGAAGAGGCCACACCATATAATAAACCACCAGAGAATGAGAAGTGATATGCCCTGGTCACTGATGGGTCCTGTGGTATTGTGGGAAAGCACCGGAGGTGGAAAGCTGCTGTGTGGAGTCCCACACGATGAGTTGCAGACACCACTGAAGGACAAAGTCATGCGGAAATTGGCTTCGCTAGAGGTGAATGTTCAGAAAAAGAGACAGAGGAGTAAAAAAAAAAAACAACAAAACTTTATTCGAATAAAAGGAAGTCTCTTCCTCCCTGTGAGATCTCCCCAAAACCCACAGGAGGGCGCAGTCGTCTTATTTATCCTAGTCCGCGGCCGCAAGTGATCCCTCCTCCTTTCCCCATTGGCTGAGGTACTCGGAGTGTACAGGCTTTCCGATACGCCCGCTCCCTATCTCCCCTTTTAGCTAACTGGTCGGTCGCGATTTGCTGTACACTGCTGTACACTGCATGCTCACGAGTTTCCCGTCATGATGTCTCCATCTTTCCGCCACGACCGCTTGGTACGGGTGGCTCTTTGTGCGCATGTGTTGAGCAGTCGGTAAGGGTCCGGTCCAAAGGAACCCCTCCTCTGCTTCTAGGCAGGCAAGCCCCTATCCAGTGTACCAGGGTAGGGACTGCTGCAAATGAAAAGCAATACCTTTAACAAGACTAATGCCTTTTTAAATGAACCGATTAACAATGGAAACCTGGCACCATATTTTTTTTGTAAAGACATGTGATAGTTATTCCTAACAAGGTGAATTAAGCCAGTTTGCGGAGGTGAAAGGCATCCAGCTGGCTTTAGGCATTGTTGAATGAGAAAAAAAAAAAGGACATTAGTTTATACTGAGTCATGGGTGGTGCCAAATGCCCCATGGAGGTGGTTACAGCAATGAAAGCTGAAGAACTGGCAGCATAGAGGGAAACCCATCTGGGCTGCTGAATTGTGGAAAGGTTTGCTGCCTGGCTAGTGATACCAAAAAACTGGCAAAAAGATTACTTAGCACTGTTTTGAAAGCTTTAAAAAGCAGAGAGTTTTATTGCAGCGAACCGGATGCAGGGAGGATCGTTCCTCTAGTCGAGTGTATGCACAATTCACACTTTTTGGTATTTATTACACATACCAATATCATATTCATTTGTTTCTACTGCTTAGTTCATGCATTAAACATAAATTATTTATATAATTGCACCCTTTGTCAGAAGCCCATCTTTGGTATTTAAGGATCATCATTGGGGTTCTCTGGTGGCCCCAGTGGTCTTTGCAGCCTGGTGCCCCCCCGGTGTCAGCTTCTTGACCTGATTTCTCAAGCACGTTGTCATTTTGTGCTACTACACAGCAAAAGTCACATAGTTCTTTCTTCATTTAGTGCAACATTCTGCTTTCCCAGCTTGCAAACCAAGGACATCCTGCTTTGCTTCATGTCCAGTCTCCATAAAGCTATTGTTTTTGACTATATTCCTTATACATTATGCCTAGTCTTGTTACATTAGGCCTAGGGGTTTCTAAAAGACTTTTGTTCCTCTTCTCACTAGAGAACCTGCCTGTAAAAGTGTGCCACATAGATGCCCATGTGCCTAAAAGTCAGTCCACTGACGAACATCAAAACAACCAGCAGATGTATCATGCTGCTAAGATTAAAGTTGCTCAGGTAGATTTGGACTGGCAACACAAAGGTGAATTATTTCTAGCTCAGTGGGCCTGTGATGTCTCAGGTGATCAAGAAAGAGATGCGATTAAAGCCTGTATAGTATGGGGGGCGATGGCTAAAAATAAATACTGGAAGGCCTAGCAGATTTATTCTATCACACTCCCATAAACCTGCCAAAGAAAGTGCTATGTGCTCACAATGGTGGAAGCAACTACCGGATGACTGGAAACATATATTGTGCTCCACTGCCACTGCCTGGAACACTATGCTGGTGCCCAGCTTCCCTTGAGATTGCTCTGCCTCCAGGGCCCAGTGAAAAGGACTGCTCTCCTCGAGGCCACCTGGTGTATCCAGCCTGGTGGGGGACCCACTCCCCTCTTAGGCACCCTGCCTCTGGGGTCTGGTAGGCTGGAGTGGTGTCCCATTGAGGCTGCCCTGCCTCGAGGTCCATTAGACAGTCCTGTTGTCCTCCAGGTCACTCCAGACTGTCCCACTTCCAGGGTCTAGCAAGGAGGTCCACTTCCCTCAAGGCTGCTCTGCTCCTGGGGCCTGACATGGAGGTCTGTTCCTCTTGAGGCTGCCTGGTCAACTTGTCTCAGGAGAATGCCCCACTGCCCTTGAGGCTGCCTTGCAGCCAGGATCTGGTGTGGTGCTTCACTCCCCTCAAGGCCACCCCATCTCTGGGGCCCGACAGGAAGGCCTGTGCCCCTTGAAGCTGCACAGTCTCCCTGTCCTGGCAGGTGGGCCAGTTCCCTTTACCTGGTCTTCAGGGCCTGGTGTGGTGCTCCACTTCCCTGAAGGTCAACCATGCTCCAAATCTTAGCAGTCTGGTGTGGTTTGTCAGTCCCCCACACCTCTTAGTCCTGGCAGGCTAGCATGATGTTGCACTCCTCTTCAGGCTGTCCTGCCTCCAAGGCCCAGCTCTTCGAAGTTCAATGCCCTTTCAGTTGGAATCACTACATTCCATCTCTTGATCGACTCTTCAAGATATTATAAGTTGCAGATTCAGTAAGTGATTACTACAATTAGTAATACAAAGTCTGTCTCTACAAGCCCAGAGAAGAACAGTGACTCCTGTGAAATGGACACCCTGTCCTGTGGCAGCCCCAAGAGGGCCATTAGCTCCACTGATAACATGTGAAACTCATCAAGATGTATCATCAGGAGCAACTCTGATCGCATTTTCAAACTGAGAGAGTATTTGTTGCCTGAGGGTATGGTGTACAATGGGGGATGCAGAGGAAGAGAACTTTAGAATTGCACAAAACATACTATGGGATATTTAGAAGAGGAACCAAAGGTGAGGAGATTAATTTAAGTGATTTATGGAGGAACAAGTGTGTGAATATAGATGGATAGGGAGATAAAAAGGGCTGGTTGTTTACAAATAGTTTGCTGTTTGGTACACTTGTCTTGCCATGTCCTGTGCCTGATCAGTGCAGTCTCTCCTACCTTTTTATTAAATTCCTTTCTCAATCTTTTCCTGGGTAAGGGATTCTGCCTGTGTGTGTCTGTTGGGGTCTGAGAGCAGCAACTGGAATCAGATCACAGGTTGCAGAGGCCTATTTTTCTGTGGTACCAGCAACTGGAGAGATTGGAGTGAGTGGAACTAGAATGCCTAGCAACTGGAGTGGGACCATGGGTCAAGGCAGCCCATGTGTCTGTGGCAGCTAGAGTCAATGCAAGTGAGCGAGTGCATAAGCACTAGTGAAGATGAGGCTTGGCTAGCTGGTGTGTAAGTGAAGTGGTCTGGGAGTTACATGGTGCTTGGCTATTGGGATCAGGGAAGTTCCAGCCAGCTATGGGTATGCAAGTGTGTGTGAGACATGGACTGTACCAGCAAGTGGAGTGGGGTTGCAGCTTCAGGACTCATATGCTGGTGCTGTCTGTGACCAACTATATGTGTTGTATACGTGTACTCTATCTGCTTGTTCCTACTGGTAATACGCTTTCAGCCTTGCTGCTGATTGGACTTGGGGACATGGAACTTCAGCCCCTCAGCTCTTTCATGTTGCCAGAAATGGTGTGATATATTTTTCTCCTAACACACCCTAGCTATAAATGGTGCACGGTTGTAAAAACTTCTCTGTTCAGTTCTTTAACCTCCCTGAATACGTTAATATTCATTAGTTTATTTTTAGGGTAACGGGATGAATTTCCTTGACTTAAGGTAATTTCTTTGCAGTATCTAGAAAAGCCATAGGTTGTTGCTTATGATGGCAGCTCGAATGTATTACAAGTGCATTGGAACATATGGGTGACATGCCTGCCCAACTAGCTGTTTATTAGCCATACTGGAGAGGGACTGCCCATTCCCTACTCTCATTTCCAGGGAGAAAGGTCAGAGAATATGGGAACAATTGAGGAAGATGTATCTTTACTGTCTACAGAGGGTGGTGCAGGTGGCACTGTTGCTCCAGTGCTATACAGTTTCCCTCACCCCTTCTTTGCTTTTACTTATTTATACAAGCCACACAAGCACAGAGTTGGTTTGCCATCTATCCTCCCTAGGCACTCCTGCCTGTATTAATGCTGGAAGGATATCTTTCTGAGTGACCTTTCTTTTGTGCGCCTTTAGGTAAAGACAAAGATTTGCTGGTGGTGTAATTGCCAGCACAGAGCGGGAGCTGCCTATAGACTATTAAAATGAACGAACTTACCCTGTGGCTGGGGGATATGTGTTGCACAACACAGGCCTGATGGCCAAGCTACACACTGAGCCTAGCTATGTATACAGCCAAGCACTGCACAGGCTTGTGCCTTACTCAGGTTACCTGTTGTGTCAACAGCTAATTCAGCATTAAGTCAGTACAGACCCTTCCCCAAAATGCCCTCCACTGGTCCTCAGGGGTGGCTTGCATCCTTCCCCAACAAGTGAGGGCTCCTCAGGGGTGGCTTAGTCCCTTCCTCACCTGGATTCTTCATCATTAGGCCCTCCAGGGGTGCCTTTGACCCTCTCCCAACCATGCTGTCTGGGGTCGTCTACGGACAGCAAGAACCCTTTCCAGCCAGAGCTGACAGGGCTTCTAGGGGTTAGTTCTCTCCTTTTAAGCCAAGCTTGGCCTCTCAGACTTCTCAGGGTCATCTTGGACTGCTCTCTGCCAGATCTGCTGGGTGTCTCCAGTGGCAGCTTGAACCTTTCCCCAACGTGCCTGCCCAACCTCTGAGTTTGCCCATGGGGTGGTAACTTGGACCCTTTCCCACCAATTTCATTTGTCACCTGAGGATCCTGAACGACTGCAAAACCCCTTCTGCACTATGTCCTCTGGGGCTCCCCAGGGGCAGCCTGGAATCTTCCCCACCAAACCACCTGGGGATCACCAGGCATGACTTGGATTGTTCCCTGTCAAGCATGTTGGGGCTTCCAAGGAGGGTTATGGATGCTTCCCTGCCTGGCCACGCTGCTCTCCAAAGATGGCTCAGGCTGTTCCCTGACAAGCCCTCCAAGGCTCCCCTGGATGGTGATGCCCCTGGCCTTTCAGCTTCCAGCTGCCCATCTGTGAGCAAGCTGCCAGCCTTTCCTGGTCCCTGACAGCCTCTTCTGGTCACATGATCAGCTTACCTCGCTTCCTTTTGCCCTTGGAAGACTCGGTTCTTTTGAAGTGTCGTATTCTCACTTGGTCTCAAAGTGCCCTGTGATTGGACAGAAAGACAAGCAATGTCTTCCTGTTCTAATGCAAGTATTTCAAGGCTATACAGTCGCTCCTGGCCCTTCTGTACAATACACTCATAAAATAAGAGATAATGAAATTAATACTTCAAGATTATATATGACTAGAAAGAATATTAAATAGTAATAATAATTAAAAAGACAGGTTTACACTCCCACTTTACAAGTTTGCTGATCACATCTTAAGAAGTCTGGGGTGAGGTATGTTTTAGAGGAGTGGGCTGCACCAATAACATGGGCACCATTAAGAAGTTTTGATGAGAACAGCTGTCCCATATCTGTACAAAATGGAGCAACAGACTTACGGATTTAACAAATCAGTTAACAGGGAGCATTGGTCAGGAGACATACAGGGCGTGTTGCTGGGGGAATATGAAGGGGGGATCAGAAAGCTTGTACCTCAGCCAAAGGGAAAAGGAGGAGGGATCACCTGTGGCCAGGTTTAGGATAAATAGGGGACCTGTGTCTTCCTGCACTTTTGAGGGACCCTATAGGGACTCCTATGGACTCTCCCTTTATTCAAATAAAGTTTTATTTTATTTATTTACTCCTCTGTCTCCTCTTTGAACATTTACCTGTAGTGAAGCAAATTTCCTTACAGTTTGAACTTGTCTGTGGAGCTAGGGGTTAATGAGGCTGAACAAGAGGCCACCTCACCCTGAAATGTTTTTCATGTTCTGGCCAGTCTTTAACTCAGTGTTGATGATGTAGATATTCAGTTGGTTTTCAGCCATGCAGTGGCTTATTGTGTGTCACTGTAATGATCTCTCTGTTACTGGCAGTTAGAGCACAGCACAATAATAAAGCAAAAAGTACCCATCGGTTGGTGCTCTATAAGATCCATGTAAAGGTAGAGAGGTGATAACTACCACAAAGAGAAATTTCTTAGTGGCAACCCATGGACAAGCCCTGAATATATGCACTCACTGCCCTAGTGTACAAAGAGTGTAAGGATTTTCATGTCTTTTAAGCTTTGATTTCCTAGATCTGCATATGACTGGAGAGTCAACAGTTGAAGTTGTGGAGGTCAATAAGACTGTTCACATATTCCTTCAACATGGAGACGAATGGATGATGGCCTCTGCAAAGGATCATGTAGTATTTTAACCAGTAGCTTTATTTCAAAGGCAGTGTCTTCACTGACGTTATTCCACTGCTGTGGATATGGTATTCCTGCCAGCCCTGCTCCCCAGTTGCTAGGGAATTCCAGGTTCTTCATCTGCTGCATGGTAAAGTTTGAGCTGATGTTTTGTTGGAAAGTTGTGATGTTGGTTTTGGTGGGTAGCATGCCATAAATTATTTTCTCCCCACCTGAATCCAAAATACTAGACGTCATAAACTGGCTTCTATACAGCTGTTATATCTTGGGCCATGCCACACTACTTTACCAGTAGCTGTTTCTTTCAGAGATGACAGAAAAGTTTTCTTACTCATGCGGAATCTTAAAGAAGAACTTAGAGCTAATCACTTGCCTGTATTGTGAATGTGTGCTTTTCTCTGTGCAGGAATAACAAAATTTACTGGCTGATTGTAGCCTTGTGTTTTACATTATTCAAAATAAAATAGGAAAATTGTGTAAAATTTCTGTAGCTTCTAATTAGGAATTATTTTTCATATGCAATGATTTGACATGGATCTCTTCTGTGCTTATATTATCATCTCAGTTCTGAGTATGGCAAGAAAAAAAAAAGCATCCATTTATATTATCTCATAAAATGCCCATAAGATATTGAGTGCTGTCTTAAAACTAGGAAGATTGCTTGTCTTGCTGCCCCTAGTAACTGGCTGTTCCAGATTTCCTGCTCAGAGGGCTACTACTAATTTCTAACCTAAATTTAGGCATGGCAACTTTATGCCTTTTTGCTTTTGTGTCAGTTTTGTCTTCTGTTTGTTTCTAGTGCATTGACAGAGTAATTGCTTTCCTCTCAGCCTCTGCTTTGACATACTAAATAAGCTGAACTATTTCAGTCTCTTTTGTGCAGTAATGATGACTAATTTCTACATGATTCTGTAACAGCCGCCATATCCTTGAAGATATCAACCATCTCCTTCAATCCTGTGTAATATCTCATATTAACTTATTATCCTCAGGAGCATCTATACTGTTATTAGACACAATCTCATTTTTGGCTCCTGAAAGCATACCAGTATTTGTGCCCAGGATTTTCAGGCATGAGATGCAAGATAATCTGTCTAGCAGTCAGCAGTCTCAGTGACCTATCAGTTGTCCTCACCAGGATTCAGAAATATAATTTTCAGGTTGCTTCTAAATAAAGCAACAACCTTCACCTTTCTACCTACTGGCTGAACATTTAGTCTTCAGTTTAGTTGTATGTGTCTTTTTAGAAATATATGGCTTGCTTACACACCTCTAGGCTCCTCGAATTTATACTATGCTCCAGTTCTCAGCCAGTGAAGGGACACTTTAAATGAAATGGATTCTATTGAAGAAAAGTATTAATGGTTTTATTAGCTTGAAAAAAATTCTATCAACATTTCTATGCCATGTAGCTCAAAAAGAAACTATGATCCAAAAGGCCATATTCCTGTTCCATTTGCTTTGTCCCACTGAAGCAGCCATAAATGCTGACTTAGACCGGAGAACCTCCAGCAGGCTCAAGGCCTCTTGGGAAACAATGATGTTTAATACATGCTTGTGGTAATCTAGCCTGTGATCAAGGGCCTGAGGGTGCTTTCAGGAGCTGTACACAGTCTGAAGGGCTGTAAAAAGTCCCCTAAAATTATACAAGGGAACTGAAGAAAAGACAACATGTCCTCCAGCATCCTGAGTTTTTCCCAAACACCACAAAACTGAGGACAGTGTGAAGGCATGGGGATATGCTTAGTTATGTCTTGTCTTGCATGGAAATTTGGCTGTTTACATTTTGGAAAATAAATGTAATAATCTGAAAAAATGATGCTGAGATTTACCCATGGAGCTCTTGCTTGTGAAGACTATTATGGGTGGAACAGTAAGAATAATTAGCAGAAATGCATCAACATGATGAACTTCAGCATTTCAGTATTACTCACAGCAGCAGCATCACTCAGGATGCAAATTCTAGCCAGTTTAAAACTCCTCTTTCTTATTCCTCCCCATATGCTATTCCCACACCTTCCCCTAGTGGTATTCACATGGTAAGTCCTTCTAAAGATCTTATTTTATCAGAAATTTCACTGTCCATCACTCTGAAATGTCAGCCCTCAGGTGGCAGAATAACATAACAGAAGTGCGATAGCATTTCAGTGGCCATGTACAGAAACTACTGGCATATTCAGGATAATATTGGAATCTTGACTGAAATTGCTGGTACAGGCATTAACAAAACACTACCTCCATCATAAATACAGGTTTGAAGCTGTGGGTTTAGTCACATTTTTCTTAGTGCTAAAAGCAAGATTTCTGTACCTTTCCCTTTGCACCTACCCTGCAACAGCCCCAACGTTGTGCTAATTCAGCTCTTTTTTCAGCTATACAGTGAATTAATGTAGTAAACGAAATGGAAAAAAAAATGCAAACCCTCTAAGATGCCACACTCCATGGGGAAAAAAAAAAAAAAAAAAAAAAAAAAAAAAAAAAAAAAAAAAAAAAAAAAAAAAAAAAAAAAAAAAAAAAAAAAAAAAAAAAAAAAAAAAAAAAAAAAAAAAAAAAAAAAAAAAAAAAAAAAAAAAAAAAAAAAAAAAAAAAAGATTTGTTTTGTAATTCTAATCAGTGACCTGATCTGGATAGACCTGCATCCACACAGACCAGTGGGATAGTAAACAAAAACGGCAACAATGAAGAACTGCTCTTGCTGTTGAGAAAATTGCCTTGTCAAGCAATTTCTTGAGCTCGCCAAATCATTTCATAGACTGGTTCCCATAAATGCCCACTAGAGGACAATAATTTCTGTAACTACCAGCTTCAGCAAATTTCTGGTTCAGTGATCTAGGGGTTAAAACCCCTGTTGCTCTGATAATCTCTTGAGTCATTATTCCACTCTGGCATGCGCATTCAAATTGACCCTTATGATATTGAAGTAGAAAGCTCAATGGAAATAATTGTACATGTCTTTCTGGAAAACAGACCTTCCCTACAAAGCGAGTGCAGAGCTACCCCAAAGAGCTTGCAAAAATAAAACAACAACCAAAAAAAACCAATCTGTCACTTTCTCCAGAAGACAGTGCATGGGATTTTGTTATACTTTATATCAGGGCACACTAAAGCATTCATTAATTACTATGCAATAATTGGATCCACATGAAAGAGTTTGGGTGTTTATTGCCTTTGTGAAAGAGAGGTTACTGATGCATAAAACACTACAATGTTACAGAGCAGTGTTTGTTTCTATTTCCCCTTTCCTTGCCTGTAAAAGCAGCAGGTGACTGTCAGTGTTCTGGAGGAGTAGGCTGTTAAGAGTGCCAGTTCTGGCCACATGAGCTTGGTCCCACGTGTTCCTGAAGGTGCTGCAGAGTTAGGCATTCCAGAAGGTAGAGTTCTCCTCCTTTAGGCTGAGGTGGATGAACAACTTCCAGACTGCTCTGAGGTGCTATACATTCATTAGCATAGTGAGCTGCCAGGCAAATATCCTTGAATAGTTCGGTCGTTTCTGCCAATTACATGCATTTTCCTAACACCTGCCTAATTGCACTCTAACTAGTAAAAGTTAGATCCCTAACCCCATAGCAATATATCAAAGGTTGGACTCTAGATCTTCAGCACCAATCTAGTTATTCTAGTCACATCAGCTCAGTAGGTATTTACCTCTCTCTAAGGAAGTTTGCATCTGAGCCGAAGCGCCAGTTTCTCATAGGGTTTTGGCCCCACTCATTTCCCCCTCTGTCAATGAACATTGTAATGGAGGTGATGTACATGAGAATGGGTGTTACAGACACTCATAATATGGATTGATTGTTTGTTAAAAAATACTGATTTATTGGGATTTTTTGCATAAGATAGTGTTCACATAGGCAACCAAATCTCTCAAACAGGTTGGTCAGATGGTGTCTGGACAGTGACACCGTAAGTCTCCGTTGCAAGTGTCTTTGCAAAGGCATCTTCAGTTGAATCAGATGAGCCTCACTGAATTGCTGCCCTGCTGAATTCTTATAATACATCTGGCACAGTCTTATGCGTGTACACCTAGCCTAGGTGCCTTAAGTTTTATGTGTGACCATTTCTGTATCTGCAAAAATGGTTCTACTGACTAGTTACAAGTATCTATGTACAGTTTGGTCAGTTCTACAGCAGCAACTATCTGTGGGGGCATCTCTGAGACAACACCATACTAATAGTGCCTGTCAAATGGCTTATACACAGCAGGAGCTGCCTGGGGAGATCTCCAGGACTGTCTGAAATTCCCAATTGGAGAGCTTCTGCAATGGTTTCTCAAATATTTTGTTGTGAAGGCAACTAGGAGTTTGGTTAACGACCTCATATCATGTCAATACACTGTCTCACATTAGTGTCTCAGCAGAAACGATTTGTAGAATTTCTCAGTCACACAGAGAATTATTGATTGTGCTGAGCATGCACATTGGCACAGCCAAGATACACAGCTATACTATGACTGTAACTTGTTGCAAATGGATATGTCTGTATATTTGTAGTGAATGAGGCATGGACTCTCTTTAAGGTGCGAAGAGAGACATATATTACAAATTCAGGCTTGCATTTATACTTACTATGATGCTTGCTCAAGCGTTTGCTGATTTGCTAGGGTAGTCATTACATTAGCGATATATTTTGTGTTCCCACCAAAGTTGCTGCCATAAAAGCATTTTTTGGTCTATCACAAGTTACCCACCTGTCCTTAATGTATCAATCCTGTATCAATCTATATCAATCCCTCTGTCCTTGATGTATCGAATAGTATACAGTCCTTGCTTCTCGTATTTTTCCACCAACACTTGTCCTCACGCTGTTGACTCTTGTGATTTCTCACAGGCACAATGTCAGAATACTGCCACATCTCCCCCCTCTTTGTTTAATAATTGCATAGCCATAGCAGCATGTAATTGCATAGCCATTACACAATTAAAGCTTTTTTCAATCATTCGTTGTACATGAGATAAGACACATGGTATACAAATCAGAATAAGCAACAAGACTCCACATATAAAGATTACAAGCATAACTAGTTGCTTTGCCCATGGTCCTGACCACCCCCCCCCCAGCCAAGAGAACAGACTCCAGAAATCACCATCATCTTGTTTTTGCAATTGCTTTGTTAATTCCTTTCATTTGGTTATACTGACGTGAATGGATTCTGAGTGATCACTGAGGTTCATGCAACACATTCCTTTGAAGTCCTGACAACCATGACCTTGAGCTAATAATGAGAAATCAATGGCAGCTCTGTTTTGTAGTGAAGCATGTCTTACAGCATCGACATCTGTTAAAAGACCATTCAGGGCTAGGCTTGTAGTGTTAGCTTCATTTGCAAGCCAGAAGCCTAGTTTGTTTACAGTTGCAAGAGCATATGCAGTTCCTGCAGACGAAAAAACGCTTGCTAAAACTCTCTGGCCTTTACCCCAAAATTCTGTGTTTGAGTTACAGGAATCTGAGAACTGACGTATGTCTCGTTTTTGCTGTATGGCTTTATTGTGTGGTAAAATGTCAGGGTGAAAGAATGTTAGTTGTCCGAAGGCACAAGGCCTTCCTACTGCTCTTCCTGGGATGCGTTTCCATGCTCGCTGCCCACAGATCAAAACCAAATCCTCAGGTAAACTTACGGGATCTGTTCCAAGAGTGATTTGACCAACACTTGTGACATTGCACCACAGGGAGTGATTGACATATATCCCTGTAGGGGACACATCAAATCCTAAACTATTTAGATACTGACATGTTGTGAAGTTTAGATAAAAGTAAATAGGTGCTTGTAAGGTTCCCATGACGTCTAACTCCTGTGGTTCAAGGGGTGATGCAGGAAAATCATTAAACTTGTACAATTTATCATGGTACCATGTAGTTTTTTCCCCAGTAGTCTGTCTCTAAGTGTCCCGACACCACCACCATCGCTGCATAACTCCTGGCTTGGGCAAATGCTTCTAACAGTTTCATTATATAAGGTACGTAAATGTTGTTCTGTTACTGGCACTCCTACTAAGCACGTACAAAAAGGATCTGTTAGTGTGGACAAAGCAGCACACAGAGTAGTTGCACGGGTTAAGTTAGCTAAGGTAAGCCATACATTTTCTTGCTGAATCAGTCCTCTGTTGAGGGGCCACCTGAAGACTCCAACGAGGAGGCAACATAAGGTCATACACATCCTGATGGAATCCACTTCACTTGAGAACCTGCAGAGACACAAGCATAGCCCTTTCCCCAGGTTATTAGATCAACAGGTCCTGACCATTCTTTAGACACAGGATCTTCTACCATCACTAAAGGACGTTGCTGTTCTGGTATGCTGGTACTATGTTGCTGTTCATACCTACTACACCCAGTATCATTGCAATTCAAAAAATTCAGAATGTAAGAAGCTTTCCATAAACGCTCTTGGGGCGAGAGGCCAGGGTCCCCACTCTTTTGTTTAGTAAGCATATCTTTAAGAGCTTTAAGCTCTCTATGAGCTCGTTCTAATATAGTTTGTCCTGTTGGTGAGTGAGGTATTCCTGTAATGTGGGAAATGCCCCATTCATTTAAAAAGCGAACTTTGCTGGAGCAGTAGGCTGGACCATTGTCTGTTTTTATATATCACGGAACTCCTAAACCAGCAAAACATGTTAACCAGTGTTTACAGACATCATGTGCTCTTTCACCAGTGTGTGCAGTAGCAACACAAAATATGGAATGAGTATCTATAGAAACATGTACGTATTCGAGTTTACCAAATTCAGAATAATGCGTTACATCAGTTTGCCATACTTCATTAGCAGTAATCCCTCATGGATTAACACCGTCTTTGGATGGCATAGGTGCGAACTGTTGACAATCAGGGCGGGATGTAAGAATGCTCTTGGCTTGATCCATTGTAATTTGAAATTGTCGTTTTAACGACCTTGCATTCTGGCGAAAGAATTCATGTGATAATTTAGCTTGCTCAAAGGCTTTAGGCACAATAAGTGGCATAGCTCTCCTATTGCCTTCTGCAAGAGGTTCTGAAAGGGCAGTGTGAGAGCAGATGTGCACTGCATAAAAATCATTATGTCTATGATTTATTAGAAACCATAACATTCTTAATTCAGCCATCAAAAGAGGATTATCCACTTCCTTAAGAAAAGAAGCTTCTAGGCAGTTAAGTATGCCAGCTGCATAATATGAATCAGTTATAACTTTTAAAGGTTCATTACGAAATACCTCAAAAGCAATCCTAACAGCTGTTAGCTCAAGAACTTGTATTGACCCTTGATCTCTTTTTTCTACCTTCTGTTCCAAACACTGCGTATCTGAGTTTAGCCACGTAATTACAACTTTACGTGAGCGACCAGAGGCATCAATGAAAACAATCTTGCCACTCACTGGTCGTTGCTGACAGCGGCATTTGCTGTATAAAAGTAAATTACCAATTTCAGCCCACAGTCTATGTTGAGAGTAATGAACTGATATGTTCCCTGTGTATATAGCTAATGCAGTCTGGAAATTCACAACTTCAGTTAATAATCATTGCAAATTCTCTTTTGTTGTAGGAATAAATATACATTCAGGGCCTGTCCCATCCATAGCATATAAATGTTCTCTGCCTTTGATTATTAGTTCTGCATACATTTCATTAATTGCCCAAGCTGTTTTTGTTGGTGTGTGAGCTAGAAAAACCCATTCCAACACTCTTACAGAATCACTTAATGATTTGTCCTATTGAAACAGTACTGCAAATGGTTCGAATTTACTAGCTATGAGTGCCAGCCATGTAGGCAGTTGCAAATTGTGTCGCTATCCCTGTTTTTGTTCCATAGCATCAGATACTCTCTGTATGGCTGAACTTGGATACACACTCTTGGTATCTTGTAACCACTTCCTCCAGGTTTTCTCAGATTTCTGAGAATATGATCAGAACGAATATTGATTGCCATGCCGACCAACCACCCTATTAAACCTGTAATGAAATGTAGATCTTTTAACCAGCCCGAGGGTCCTTTGCATAGTTGCTTAAGCTGTGACCTTGCAAGTATCTATTATAAACACAGAACAGAACTGCTATCACAAAAATGAAAAATGGTGTTGGTTTTCCTCGCCAGATGGAAGGGGAAATCTGAGTGCTCTGTGCGCCCAGTGCACCACCAATCAGCCCAGCCGGTCGGGCCAGGTGGCCACCGCCCCCTCGCAGGCGGCGAGCCCGAGCGGGACGACGAGAGGCCGCCGCAGCCGGAGCGCCGCCGGGAGCACCGGCCATAGGGAGGGGATGGAGCGGAGCAGCCGGGCGGAGGCGGCACCCGGTGTCACCGGCCCGCAGGAGAGAAGCTCCAGCAGCTCCAGCAGCTCCAGCAGCCGCCGCTCCTCCGGTCCCGCCCCCCCGTCCCGTTTCCGTGGGAAGGGTTAATTGGCTCCCCTTTCCTATTAACCCTTGAGCAACATTCACTCCCCCAGTGCCTGCCTTTTCCACATTTTGGACACTATCTCGGGGCTACAGCCTTTGAAGTCTGGCACGCATACTTTGTGCAATCTTTGTTTACATGACCCAGTGCCCCACAACGAAAACATCTCGATCTCAGTTTTGTTCCCAGTACTTGTAACTGTGCTGCTAAGGCGGTAGCAAGAGAGCTAGTACAATGTTCAGTTGACCCTGTGTTTTGACACACTCTCACCATGTCTGCTATAGTACACCTTTCCCTGTTCCTCATACCCTGTAACATACACCGACTATCAGCATTAGCATTTTCAAAAGCCAATTGTTTTAGTAACAACTCACGAGCTGCGTCATTTTCAATTTGTGGCTCCAAAGCAGTTTGCAAGTGGTCTAAAAATGGTGTATAAGGTTCCTGTTATCCTTGCAAGATTTTTGAAAAGGACATACTGGCATCTCTCACAAGCTCCGGTAACTTCTGAAGCACTTTCATTGCTAGTTTTGCTATTACACCATATATATCTCTTGGATATGCAACTTGATTCTCTGGCAAAGCATGGGCACCTTCCCCAGCTAAATGACTGCAATCAACCCCTCTTTGCTGATGTGCATTATCAATAGCCTTTATAGTATAGTTCTGCCGAAAATCAGATAAGCCATACAGTATATTGAGTAGTGGTTAAGATAATTTTCAAAAAAGAACGCCAGTTATGCAGAGTAAGTACATAGGAGGAGCTTAATGCTTCCAAAAAATTTATAACAAATGGCAAAGTAACTCAATTTTCTTTAGCTAATGTCCGTAATTCCTTTACAACATCATATGGTAGCTATTGAAAGCCTGGAGTTTGTCGTTCACGATAGATCACAGGGCATGTTGTAACCACTTTCCAGTCTCCCTGCTTTCAAAGCCTCTTCTCTGCATTTATCCCACACAGTTAAATTAGTGTGCACTTTCAGTTGCAGAATAACATCCCGGGGGAATAAAACAGGCTCTCGCCCCAGGTCCATTGGGCCAGGATCAAGGGTGTTGTCAGGTGACTCCCAGAAACCATCTTTTGTCAAAAGGGTTCGCTGTAGCGTGCATGCGGAGGCTTTGTTATCAGTCAGCCCTTTCTCCACTGCTGCATCTGTGGTTAGTACATTTTTGCCCAATACAGTTACAGGATCCCCCTCCTTCCCTGGCAAGGGAGGAGCAGAAGGTTCACAGTTAGTTGCTACCTGCGCAACTACTTCCTTCTCAGCCACTTTTAAAGTAGTCGTAATTTTCCCCCAAGTAGAAAAATGTTCACAAGCAGTATTATCTCCGGTCACTGCCTGTTCAAATAGTTCTCGTCCAATTTTGTGCCGTGCCTCCAATTTTGTGCCGTGCCTCCAACTGAAATGTACCAGTTATAGGAAAGTCCGGCACATGATTAGCAATCCATTCTAATAAAGTCACTAATCAGACTACTGGTACATCCTGATTTTGCTTTCTTAATAAACGTTGAAGGACATCTAGGCTTTCTCTTTGTTCAAGGGATAACGTCCCTCCCATGGTTCTCAATTGCTCACATTAGTGTCTCAGCAGAAACTATTTGTAGAGTTTCTCAGTCACACAGAGAATTATTGATTGTGCTGAGCATGCACATTGGCACAGCCAAGATACACAGCTATACTATGACTGTAACTTGTTGCAAATGGATATGTCTGTATATTTGTAGTGAATGAGGCATGGACTCTCTTTAAGGTGCGAAGAGAGACATATATTACAAATTCAGGCTTGCATTTATACTTACTATGATGCTTGCTCAAGCGTTTGCTGATTTGCTGAGTTAGTCATTACGTAAGTGATACATTTTGTGTTCCCACCAAAGTTGCTGCCATAAAAGCATTTTTTGGTCTATCACAAGTTACCCACCTGTCCTTAATGTATCAATCCTGTATCAATCTATATCAATCCCTCTGTCCTTGATGTATCAAACAGTATACCCTCCTTGCTTCTTGTATTTTTCCACCAACGCTTGTTCTCATGCTGTTGACTCTTGTGGTTTCTCACAGGCTGGATGTCAGAATACTGCCACATCTATTATTAAAAAAAACCAACAAAACCAACCAACCAACCAAAACAAAACCAAAACCAAACCACCAAGAAAAACCCTGAGAAATCAGGTCAGTTGTAAACTATTTTTTTTTCTAAATTCTTTCACCAGCAACAGACTTCTTAGTAACAGTACTTATACTGTACTAATCATCATCACTACATATATAGAACTGTTAGTCTCTAACAAGCATATTTTAAATTAGCTGTGAGTATATATAGAACTAATGGCACAGAGATTAAGATGACCAGGCTTGAGAGCACAGGAACAATCCATGTCGGAATATCTGGATTAGTACATTAATATTTTAAAGTTTTCACAAACTTCTGCAATGGTCACAAACTATAGGTCAACGTTGAAGTTCAGTCTTACATCACAATTAAAACTTAAAATTCATGGAATCTTTTTACAAGGGTGTCACGGAGGCACCCCAAAAATAAGTTTAGGCGGACAACAAGGTCCAAAACAAACTTTATTCTGACCGGAAAAGTACCGCCGATAAACCAATTGGAAAACAGGGTTTATACAATTAGTTAGCACTCCAATAACATAAGATACAGGTTCGGATATTAGGTTAGGAGATTATTTGGGGTGCAGTGAAATAAGAATGGAGATCCACAGCGTGCATATATGCACTCACAAGAAAACAAACCAGAGCCCTCTCTGCTCCGTTTTACCCTTAAAGGAGAAACACTAGCCTACTGCGGCCAGGACTTACACTTGCCTACCAGGCAAGGAATTTACACTCGTCTGTCCCAGACGAGGACTTTACACTCGCCTACCAGGCGAGGACTTATTAAAGCATATATTCAGTAATTTATCACTCACCTACATGCAGAGGTGAGGCGTTCCCCATCCCGGGAAGTTACCTTAGACGGCTTCTCCGTCTAAGGGGAGTGGCTCCGGCAGCACGGCAGACCCGCAGCTCCGAGAAGACCACACAAAGGGGTCTTCGGCGGGAACCCCATTTATAGTCTGCTCAGATCTGGCTGTGGGCATTCCAGAAGCTTCTCGGCTTCTCTGCACGCCCCCCCACGACTGTGGGCATTCGAGAAGCTTCTCAGCTTCTCTGGGCTGTGGGCAGGCTTGGCCCCTCCTCTGCTGACGGCCCTGCCCACCGGCTCTGGGCCTCCACAAAGAGCCATTAACTGCCCATTGAAGGCCCAGTTCTGAGAGGGGGATGTGCAACTGCCACACCGGATCTCAGGGCGTGGGGGAGAAAGTGCAACTGCCACAAAGGGCCATTCATGATTGCTTTCATTTTAGAGTGTTTTCAGATGTAAGAACTTGTGTGCCTTTCATTCACAACAATAGTTGTGCTGAAGATAAAAAACAGCCTTTATATATGGCAGAGCATCCCTCAAAGAAGCAAAATAATTTTAAAAGTCTAATCTAAAAACCTACGAAATACATTCAGCCCTAGGGAGTAACCAAGATCAGGCTATTCTGTTTGACAATACTCTCTGCTTGACCATGCCCTCAATCTCTTCTCCTCTCTTCCTTTTGCAAACCACAGTTTGACGACTTTTTGCTCTTTGGTACTGCAAATTGTAAGATTGTGCTGGGCAATGAAGCATGTTTGGTTTGTAGTGTATGGGCTGATTAGTATAATATAGGTTTGCAGTGTATGGGTGTTTACAATGATATTACAAATATAATTGTAACACCTGATGACATCCCATTACAGTACCTGAAATGACAATCCAAGTGGTCTCTCCCATCTTTGTGTCACTTATAAGAAGTGCTTTAAATAATACTTCGCACTTAGGGAGACTTTTGTACTGTCTCTAAACATGTACAATACAAAGCATGTACAGCCATCAACTAAGTCTCCACAACCCAAAATCTAGGCTAATATTATAGATTAATATTAACTTAGATATTAATATTATAGATTGCAAAACTGAAAGATAGATAAAATCATCTAGTAAATTGGGGCAGAGACAAGTTGAAAATCTAGCACTTCTAACCATGTGTTTTTCACCCATAGGTGTTAGAAGCTTCAATAAGCTTTCCCATCAAAATTGTTCTTCAAGGTTTATACTTCCGTTTGATCATAATTTTCAGGGACCATTATAAGATTCATTGTGACTTAAGGCTGTTCTTGTTGTTGTTGGGTTTTTTTGGTTGGTTGGTTGGTTGGTTTTTCATCCAGACAGCAAAAGACACAGAACAGCATACTATTTTTGAGACCAGTATGTCTGAAATTCCTCCTGAGCTCATACTCTTACAGATGAACATGCCTTAAATTGACTTCTAACATGAATCCTCTGTGTTTCAGATTGCTGTAGGTTTCCTTTCTCCTCCTCACTAAGCTGGTAGTTCTTTGGAAGCTGGTACACACATGGATTTACCACTTATAAATCATCATTTCTATGTGTACAAGGGAGAGAATGTGACACTTTCCTTTGCTTTTCTGTCATTGCAAGTTAAATATTTTGTCAAACCTCTTGTAGGTCCCAAGACTGCAGTAAAGATAATAACAGTGTCATTCAGAGTTGCAGTGGCTTACTGTTCTTGTTAAACCCACCTATTCTATTCTTGCTTTTTCCACACTGTAGTATGTATTATTCTTAATGAAAAGGAATGGATCACATAAATGAGCTTAGTTGCGACAAGTTCTAATTCTGCATCACTTTTTTTCTAAATCCTCCATTTTTAATTATGTTCTGTTTTGATCTAGCAGTTTGAATTTTGTTTCAAGTTTTTTCCAGCATGCCAGTTCTTAGGTTTATGGACAACAAGATCCTGTCAGCTACTGAAATAGACCTGAAAACTGGCTCTGGTCCAGCCCTCCTGGAATTTGTTATATGTTGCATGTAATTCAGTTGAGCTCTGTGGCACAAGTATAAAAGCAAAAACCAGGGAAATAATGCTTTGCTCTCATCTATTTAGCAGCAAACTACCAAAGCAGGAACTGAAGGGCAACACCTAGAACAATGGGGTTTCTGAGCTTGATGGGCTCCTCTAGGCCACTTCTGTAACAAAAATAGCTAGTATCAAAAGCTCTTTCCTTAAGGAAACTTTGCCTTGTCTTTAGTGGTACTAGCTGTATTCTTTCTTCCCTCTCCCTTCTCAGAAGCAAGCTTTCACTGTCATCCAAACTGTGAATACCTCTGCTATAATGACTTCTCTTAACTTCAACAAATGGTACTCAATACGTCTGTATTTCCAGAGGTTATTATATCAAGCAGGTTTCTGAATCATAGGAGCAAAATCATTATGGATGAAATGGTCATGAAATGTTTTTTGCCTGAAAGAAAATACAAATATAACACATGTACAGTTAATGTACTTCTCAATTTTGGATCTTTTGCTTCTACCATCTTCTGTTTTATTTAGTTTGAAGAGAGAAGATGGGCACCATTAGCACCTAGGTCACACAACCATACCTGTATTATGCAGATTTTAGTATAAATGAGTTGATGTCTCTGGCAGGGACCACAGACAAACTAGCAGAATCTCCAGATTCTGCCAAAGTCCACAATCAGATCAATAACCCAGGAGGCTGAGCCAGAAAAATCAGTGTCTTAGGCACCTCGGAGTGCTGACTCTACACTACAACCTGGCCAAAGCCTGACTCTATTTAATTTATTTGGGACCATTATCAGGCAACATTGTAAAGAAGTATGATCTCACTTTTGATAAGTTCTAGAAACTGGTTCTGGAAAATGTGCTATGTTGCTCTCAGCTCATGACATAACATGAGTACTGATCAGACTTCCTTGTTTTCCATGTTTTAGTAGGAGGCAGAAGCACTTTGGCAGTTTTCTTTAATGGAAGAGGAAGGAAAATACCAAACTTAGAGGAAAAAATTGCCAATACACTATCATAGATACAGTTGGTTGGTTGTGGACAGTGACAGCTGAACACACGTGCATGTGTTTGACAAAATTGTTCACAACAGGAAAAAGTGAGATACATAGCAGCATGACTTACTGTATAAGACAGTTATGGAAAAGAAAGCAAGAAGACAGATGGCTATTCGCTAGACCCGACAGAGCCATCTAAGTGATTTTCATAGATCTTCCCGTTAAAATGCTTTACAAGAATGCTCCCAAAACCTTATGCATATCACTGAAGAAGGCAAATAAATACCTTTTCCAATCTAGCAAGAAATCAAGAAGTCTATGCCTCAAAAAAGGTGGGAGGAAAGAAAAAAAAAAGAAAGGAAGTTTGAGAATGGGTGAAAAAACAGAAAGTGACAGAAACCAAGACAACAGAGTGCCTGCCACCTGGCAAAGAAAGAAAAAAGAGGAGTAATTTCAAAAATTCCTTTAACCCGATGTGACACAGCAATTTAAAAGTTTAAGCACAGACTGTAGCTTAAGAAGAAAAAAAAAACAACTAAGATTTTATAATTACAAAGCAATAAAACGTCTTGCTTGAATGAATAGGGACATTTTCACTTATCTGGTCTTCACCTCAGACTTGCTAAGCATGCTATTATATTATATAATCCAGCAGGAGAGAAAATCAGGACAGATGAAACAGAAATGGGTTTTTATATAAATATAGAAATTCCACCTCAGATTCCAGCAAACAATATATGGCAGAAGGCAGAGTTTTTTTCAGAAAGTTTCCTAAAAGCTATCACACAAGAGCAGAAAGTTACAAAATAGCTTGAAGTTGGTGATTTGCATTTCAGTAAAGATGGGTTCATGATTCTGACAGTATTACTTCACTTTCTTATAAGCTGTGTGCCCAGACGCAGTATTTTCTACCCGTTGACAGCTTATGGGGGATGGCATTATAATGAAGTTTAGCTCTTCAAACAAAATTATACACCTTCTCTCCTCTGAGCACTCAAGAATAGAACCAAGGAACAGTCTTTCACTTCTCTCAGCGTATTTTTCTCTGTGACAGCATTGGCTGCACTTATCAAATCTCTTTGGTACAAGAGTGTACATATACATCTTTTCAAGGCTTCAGGAGAAATATGAAAGAGAAAACAAAAAGTCAGCTATTTGCTGGACCTGATGGAGCTACCTAAGTGATTTTCATACGTGTCCCAGAATCACACAGAATCACAGAATCACTGACCTTGGAATAGACCTCTGGAAATCATCTGGTACAACCCCCCACTCAAAGGACTGTCAACTAGAGCAAGTTACCTGGGGCCATTTATGTCTAGGCATGTTTTGAATATCTCTAAGGTATATTTTAAATACGTCTAAGGAAGAAGAGTCCAAAATGTCTTTGGGCACCCTAACATTAAAAACCAGCTTTTCTTATGTTTTTATGTTGTGTATTTCAAATCATGCCCACTTCCTCTTGCCCTTTTGTTGGAGAAGAGACACTGAGAAGAGCTTGGCTCCATTTTCTTTTCTCTTTCCCCCATCAAACCCTCTCAACCTATCTTCATATGAGAGAGCTCTCCAGTTACTTAATAATTTTTGTGGCCCTTCAGTGGACTCACTACAGTATATCCATGTTTTTTCTTGTTATATGGGAAAATATTTTGCATATTTCTTAGGCTCCTCATAAGTTGAAGATAACTTTGCTGTCAAACTTCAGAGGTATTTTGTTGTCTGTTCTGAGTGCATGTGGTTTGTAATGGTTCAGAAAGTTAGGTGGGAATTGAACAAGGTTGTACTATCACTTATGCAGGTCAGTGTCTGACATACCATGATATTATGCCCTCTTATCTCTGCCACTGGAGTAATCTCAATTCTCAATAGCCTGCTTAGCTCTTCTAATCCATAGAGGATTGGAGACCCACTTTGGTGGCCTTTATAGAAGTTGTCAGAATAGGACTTTCTTCCAGCTGACCCAGTTAAAACTTTTTTTCAGAGTTTAGCACTCACAATGAAAATGAAAAAAAAAAAAGAAAGAAAAGAAAGAAAAAAAGAAAAAAAAGAAAAAAGAAGAAGGCAGGAACATTTTGGTTAAAATGGGATTAGGTTTTCTGTTTTTTGACTGCAAAATAAGAGTTTCTGTTGCTAAATAAAATTAAGTCTACAAGCTTAGAAAAATACAAACATTCTGGTGATTAATCTGCAAGAGACAAGATTCTCTGGTGTTTCATTATCTGTGAGCATAGCTAAGGATTCAGATCATGACAAGGCTTCTATAATTTAACACTGAATTATCTGAGCCCTGGATATGTATTCTTGGCTTGTAGCAGTGGGTATCTCGGATTAGTTCAGCTTCTGATAGACCCTTCCTCACTCAAACCTAGCATCAATGGTTGAAAACTGCAGTGATTCCCAGGAATAGGCTGGAAAGCTTTAGTGTTCCTGAAGAAGGATAGGAAGATGATACATGGGGAAAAAAGTTAATGAGGAAAGCTAAAGGACCAGGAAGGAAAAGTATAAATAAAATATTTTAAGAATTAAGTTTAAAATCTTCTGAATGAACATGGGCAAACTGCACGAAATAAAATAAATATTTGGACTACTAGCAGTTTTGTGAGAAATAGTCAGGATAGAAGATGCATGAAGATATTGGAGAGATTGCCAAACATAATGCATGTTTTGAGGGACTGGAGAGGAAAAGGAAAAGGAAAAGGAAAAGGAAAAGGAAAAGGAAAAGGAAAAGGGAAAGGGAAAGGGAAAGGGAAAGGGAAAGGGAAAACGAAAGGAAAAGGAAAAGGAAAAAGGAAGAGGAAAAAGGAAAAGNAAGAGAAGAGAAGAGAAGAGAAGAGAAGAGAAGAAAAAAAAAAAAAAAGAAAAGAGAAGAGAAGAGAAGAGAAGAGAAGAGAAGAAAAGAAAAGAAAAGAAAAGAAAAGAAAAGAAAAGAAAAGAAAAGGGAAAAGAAAAGAAAAAACATTATGAGAACTAGTTAGCCTTGGGTCATCAGATGTGGCAGTTTTTCACTAAAAGGGCAAAAATCACAGATTTATCATTTGTATCATGCTATTTACTTGAAAGAACAATGCAAAGTGATTCTACTAAAAGATCGTGCACCATATCTTCCTTTGATCAGATAACAAACAAAATTTGGTGGGGGTTTTGGAGCAGGAATAGATTTTTGCTACAGTATGTTCTCACCCAACTAGAAAATGGATTTACAGCCCAATGATTGCTCTGAGTCTCTGGGTAAAGCCCTTACCCACTTTTCTAAACAAGAAGAAAGGCACCTGATGCTCAGCCTTTCTACTGAAGTCTGAGGTCAAACAGACGGGGAGAAGTCTTTTCTAGGCTGATTATGCCCTGCCTTCTTCCTTTCTTCAAGATGCATGGTATTAAGAAAGGTGAAATTTTCTAGTTTAATTTCCTTATGACCTGTGAGTAAGTGACTGGGGAAGAGATCGACAAAGCTGCCCAATGGAAAGATGTTGTTTTATATGAGAGAGCATTCCAGTGTAAGAAATATAACAGTTTAACAATGATTCAGGCTATATGAATTTTGTCTGTGACACAAAGTGCTATTCTATTTCACCTTCTTCTGTCTTCAGCCTTCTCATTGCTGCTTCTCTTTGCCCTCCATGGCTACCCTATGCTTCCCTGTGCAGAACTTTGCTACACATTTTTTCACATTCTCTGCCAGTCTTCTACCTGACCTCCTTCCTTTTTAGTATTTTCTCTTCTTCTCCTTATTCATCCTTATATTTCCAGTCAATTTTTCAACTGGAGCACTGCTATTGCCTCCTACTTGAAATTAAGCCAAATTGTCAATGTTTGAAGTAATTCTTACCTACTTCAGCCTGAGGCTGCTGTTATTGGAAATCTGAAGTAATAAATGCTTCCCTTCCCATTTTCTCTTCAGCACCACCCCACTCCATTTGTAATACTTTGTGACCTTCACATGTACTTATACATGATATGTTTACATTCAGAAGACACTTTTGACATCTCCTGGCTTTGTTACAAGTACACTTTTACTACCATAACATTTTCTTCATGACAGTAGTCTTTTACGTGAGATCTAACAAAACAGGAGCAGAAATGTGTTCCCAAGCTCAGTTCCAATGGCTAGTTATCAACCTTAGGTAACAAGAGATGTCATCAGGATTTTTATTCGCATGTCTGAGGGCAGAATTTGTCCCATAAACAGTATGAAAACTCATATTCCTCAAATTTAGTGTTCCTGTGAATTTCAGTATCAAGAGAAACTTGCACTGAGGCCCCTATTCAAACTGGACTGGCCAAGTATCTGTGTGCACACAGATATCTGTATGTGTAATAGCTGCTTTCAGCCTCTTAACTGATTGCTAAATGATTCTTGCACGGAATAACTTCTAAAAAAAAGTCCTGAAGGACAAATAGTTTCTTCTTTGGAAGAAAACAGATTAGAGCAAATGGTGTGTGTTTTCAAAACAGTTTCCTCAATCACATATAGAACATAAAAGGAGGAGTAAGGACACCAACCATCTGGTAGATTTCCAAAGGAGTTCAGGACAAAAACTTTCATCCTTATGCTGGAACCATCAGACTGGAAGGTAAAGTATCAGCACCATGTTCAAGGATTAGCAGTCAGCTATCATCTGTGTTGATGAAGAGGTGGGGAAGGACAAGAATAGATGCCAGGGCAAGTCCTGCAGTATCTGAAGGAGAAGAAAGGATATATTAAATCTCTGCCTGCCAGTTTTGCCAGTTGCTGAGTGCTTTTGAAAATTTGATGCCTCATTTATCTGACTAAAGAGTGATTGAGCTGTACCAGAAATACAGACCCAGCTGTCAGAGAAAACTGTAAAATATGTCCTGGAATAGTTTTGAAAAATCTAAGTATTTTTTTCTTTATGTCTATATAGAACACTGTTTATTAAAAGATTTAATTATGCTAAGTTTAGCTATGTGTATCACCTGAAAATAGAGAAGACACACTAAAACTATGTAAGTTATCCGAAATGCATGCTGACTAAAACTTCATGCACTCACCAACCACCAGACATTCATGACATACCAGTGAAAAACACTGTTACAAAGATTGCAGAGACATTCAATTTTTATTTACAGATTATTTTTTCCTTATCCCTCCAACTAGAAATTGAAGTACTTAACAAGAAAGAGTTTAATTGTCCAAGACTGTGAAGGTAGCTTTGGAATACTATAAAATAGCTTCTGTCAGCAATGGGTATAAGGGTTTTCATGTTTGAGGGGTTTTAAGACCTTCAAGAGCTCTATGAATGTGTCAAAGGCGGAATGGCTTGCTTCCACTTCTGTCATCATTAGAGCCCCATGCCTAGAAGGTGTGAAATAAAATTCTACTTTATGAAAAATGGAGGTGTGTATGATTATTTAAAAGAATAGTGGTATGGAGCTAATGAGAGAACTTGAGATGTTAGAATAAATGTGAGCTGAAAGGAGTAGCAGGAAATCAGAGGCTTGTAAAAAACTGAATGATCAAATGTCTCTGCAAAGTCTCTCACAGAGGTCCCAGTCTCAAGCTGTATGGCATGTGTATCTATAACATACTCTACAATTCTGAAACCTTTTCATACGGTACCATTGTGTCCTATAAGGCATACTCATTGTCATTTGACATTTCAGCATACCATACACCTTCTGCTTCCCTGGGTTCCTAACTTTTATGTGATTTATTACAAATCCCTGAAATGTATTGCGTACCTACAGATCTGTATCTGAACAAGAATTTGTGAGGGTCATTCAAGTCAAAGAGAGAAATTTACTTGTTTAATTTTCTTGGCCCCACTGCCTCATCCCTGTGGGGCAGGAGAATAATTTTGCTCTCTGCTTTTCAATTCACATTCTCTATGTCCATTTCTTCACCACCAGGAAAATTTCAGCCTCCTGTGTGCCCAGAGACCTCCTTTTGTTTTGGCAATACTTCATAGCGTGCCAGTATTCCAGAGGTCAGCTGAGGATAAACTCTAATTAAATGACATTAAAATAGGCTGCAGGGGACAACTATTCAAAACCCTAGATCTATCATAATCTGTTACTGATGTAGCATCTGAGCTGGCTACATGCTTAAAATATGCATCAAAAATAATCTTTCAAACCTCTTCTTCAGGTCTCCATTGGCACCCCCAGAGGAAATTATTTCAAACTGTTTAGAGAGCAGCAATCCTGTTCTGGTCCTTAGAATCTTTCGAGCAACACACCCCCACACACTAGCATTATTTTCTCACCTCCTCCATATAAAAACAAAACAGAAACGTGAGAACAGTGGGCTGGAGAGATGGAGCTGTAGAAAGTGAAGTTGGAAGGATTAATTATGTAATACGCCCCCCTCTCCCGCCCTTTCCCACAGCAACCAGAGTGAGGTAAGCCTGATCCTCCCATCTGACAACTCAGAACTAGAAAGTGCCCGGAGGAGTGAAAGCAAGATAAACATGTGGGGAAGGTGGCAATGCACTCCCACAGAGGAAGATGTCATTAGGAAAAGGCTAAAAAGAAGTTCAAAACACCTTTAGCCCCTCCCCAACAAGACCTCTCCCTCCACCCCTTCCCCTCGCCCCCTCTCCCTTTTCAGGGGGAGCTGCATCTGCATCGGGACTATAGTTCTACAGTTCATGGCTGGCTGATGGAGTGTGGATTCTGCTGAAAAACTTCAAGTAAAACAGAAGCTGGGAGCACAAACACCAGAAGATATATTAAGAAAGCAGGTTTGCTACTTAACTCGGAGGAAAGAAGCTGGAGCAGACTTCTTCAGTTGCCCTCTAAGAGCCTTGCTGAGCGTCCTTGCTAAGAAAAATGTTGCTGATTCAAAAAGAAGAGGAGGGATGGGGAAGAAAAAAAATTGTCCATGTCTCTGTGAGAGAGAAATGTGTGTGTGTGTTCGTGTGAATGTGTGTTTGTGTGTGAGAAGGTGTAGGCGACGGCTGGGGGGAGCTTGAAAGAATGTGGTGGGGTTTTTGTCTTTTTTTTTTTTTTTCTATGAAAGACGTGTGAATGCAGTTCCCACAGAAGGGGACCAAGCTCTGCCCAAGAGCAAAAGGGGTAGAGAGAGGGAGGAAAAGAGGGGGAGGAGGGATTGCTATTACAGAAGACCTTCATAGAAAGAAGGTGGCAAATTCTGTGACCATCTTTAAAGGTAGTTTCCTGGGACCTAGGGAGCAAGAAAGAAGCCCACAGAAAGAAAATAAAAGGCTATGATTTCCTTGTCCTGTTGCTTTATCTCTGGCTCCCTCTGCCTCTGGAAGAGTAGCCAGAGGACAAAAAGATGCCCGGCTGCTCACTGCATGCCCAAGTTCAGTTTAGCTGGTGCTTCTCTCCTGTTTAGCCCGACTGCTTACTGTGAAGGGGAGGACTCACAGCCCGACAGCCTTGTAGTTTATCCTGAAGAGTGTGTGCCGCCTCTCTTTGCCCATCCCAAGAGCTCGCTGGAGGTGGAGGAGAGGGGAGAAAGAGGAGGACTTGAAAGTGCCCAAGCTACTGATGCTAAGAGGAGCCAAACATTCCTGTGGACAACACAGGAAGGACAAATCTGACTGATTTATTGCTGTTTTCCGTAATTTTTTTTCTCTCCCTATTCATTGGTGCACACCAGTGTTTGGAGATCTTTGAAAACACAAAATAAAACACCAACCCCGAAGCCCCAACCCCTTGGCTAGCTCTTATGGGAATGAAACACTCCTCCCGCTGCCTGCTCCTGAGGAGGAAAATGGCGGAGAACGCTGCTGACAGCACCGAGGTAAGGATGCGAGGCCGAGCCTGGCGCCCCAGCCCCGAGCATAGATCCCTTAGTAGATGCAGCAGCCAGTGCAGATAAGCTTTACTGGCTCCTTCAGCTAGCTCCTGCCTCCCCTGCTGCCATGATTCCCTGCATGAACCCCCCCTCCCGTCCCCCCCCGTCTCCCCCTTTCACCCCCCTTCACCCTAAGCAGAGAACTTTGCACCCCGCGGAACCGGCCTGTCGCTCGGGTTTGCTTCCCGGAAGCTGCCGCTTTACGGCTGGTTCGCCGAGAAGTTGGGTGGTCTGGGAGGAGGTGAGGCTGCCGTGCAGGGTACGGGGAGCTGGGAGGAGAGCTGGGTGTGCGGCGCTGAGGAAGCGGGGCGGTTATCCGTGTGTTCGAGGGGGCTGAGCGGGACAGAGGTGTCTTGCGACAGCACCTTGGCCAGCTCCGAGTGCGATTCGGCGGGCAGAACGCCGCGGAGCCTTTGCGGCTGTTGTTTGGGGGACGTAGGAGCGCCGGTGTCTCCGCACCATCCCGGATACAACCAGGCGGAGGTGCGCGGGGAGGGGGCGGAGGGCAGGAGGAGCAATCCCACTTGCGCCCCGCTGGCCCCAGCAGTGCCGAGAATAGGCTTGCACTGCCTTCGGGCCGGGAGGGTGCCCTGCGACCTCTCAGGTTTTCTGCAAGAAAGCCGCGCTGCCCCCTCCCTCCCCCGCCCCCCACCATCTATAACCTTCCGTTACCTTTGGTTTCCTCAACACTGGGGTGGAGCAGCCCTTGTTTACTTGTCTAGGGCTGTCTTGACCACACTGAGAGTTCTCAAGGGGTAGAGCAGTGTGTGAAGTCTCAGATCTGGAAGAACAGAAAGATGCAAGACGCAGTCCCAGCTTCTCTGGGACCATGTGAGAACGAGACAGGGGAAAGTGCGAGTGTGTGCCAAACTCCCTGTTTCTATTCATAGACTGTGCCTAGTGCTCTGACTGGACGCTTAACACATGGTTGAGCAATATGCAGCACAGCCATGTGCAGACCCCCAAGGACATCACGCCCCAGCCAGGTTCATGCCCTTACATGCATGGGCAGGTGGCACTGACCCTCCTCCCCAGTTGCCCAGCATAGATAATAAAGAACAAAAGCACCACTTCAGTGTGAGCAGATGATTATTCCCTCTATTCTTTCAATGTCTCTGCTAAATATCTCCTCATTTCAGATAGCCCTCCCAGTAGGTGTCCTGCTCCCTCATTAATTCCTAACAGTGCTCTCTCTACTTGACCTTCATAAATATGCCTCCTTTTCTGTGCCAGGTGAAGAGCGGTATTTTCTCAAATGAATGTGATGTAAGCACTGAATCAAAGAACATGCCTGCTGCTGCATTACATAGAGTACTGTTTGCAGAAGTGACATCTATAAATAGTACGAAGTCTGGCTGCACATCTCTATACTGTCATAGTACTGACAGCACATATTGCATTAAAGGTCCCAGGATCCTGGGCAGTGTTGCAAGGAGAAATGTCCAAGAACAGACAATTCCTTTCAAAGCCATTTTTCAATGGAAATTGTCTTTAGACAGGGAAAATAGATGAGAGGGCTCTTTATATGTTCCGCTTCTATTTGAACTAACTATTAGTACATTTTTGTCATTTAACTGCCTTTCTATTTCTGCTGGTACAATGCTCCACACACAACAATGTTGTTTTATGGAGAAGGCTCTCTTAAAAAGGACAGTTTCATTCCAGTGCTGAACACAGGTTAGGAGAGTATTAAAATGCTGTGCTTCCTCTCCTCAGAGTATCCATCAGTGACAGATTTGTGAAATACGAATGAAAATATTGCAGATTAGGCATATCCTGCTGCACTTCCACCTTAAGAAAATCAGAAAGGATACCTTCGTAACACTTGCCAAGATATTTTCTATTTTATTAATTTTCATATTTGTGATGTTAGTATCTGTTGTGTACTGAGAGAAGTAGGCTGCATACATGCAGACTTAGAAATGCACCAAGCAAAATAATCCAAGACATTTGAAGCTCTTTCGCTCGTCAAGCATCTATATTTAGCAAAGTCATATGATATCAGTTCGACCTTCAAACCTGTATTTCTCTAATTTTCTCCTGAAGTTAGCAAATGTTCTGTGACAGAAGGAATATAGGACAAAGCATCTCACTTTTGAACTTAGCAGTGTCAGAGAAAATTAGAAATTGGTATAAATTTGCTTCATTTAAAACTAATGAGGTATCAATAATAGGCATGATTGAGTACTCACTAAATTTCTGAAGTACTTTGATGCCATGGTGATAGGCATGATGTAAAAAATGCCAGTTATAATGAGAGATGAACAGTTAAAACATTTAACAAATGGTCAAAATACCCCACTTCCAAATCATTCCAAAAACCTTCTGGTTCTTACTCAGATTTATTTGAGCCAATTACTTATGTTACAGCTTCATAGGTTTTTTGTCTGGCTGTTTGTCTTTTTTGGGGGGGGAGGAGGGGAGGGAAGGTGTTATTTGTTTATTTTTAATCTACCACAACTAAGAGCTTTAATCAAACTTCTGGTCAAATGCAGCAAGTATACTGTTTCAGTAGTAGGGCAGTTAAAAAAAATACGTTAAGACAAATAACATGGATACTACATGAGAAACTTTTTATTCTCTTAACTACCCTCTGATGAACATAGTGCTAGCTCATTAACCTAAGGAGCTTAAAAAAATGCTAACAAGTACAGACAAGAAAAATAACAAAGCTACAGTAAGACAATACTCACTGTTTCCTCAAACAAGAATACAAGAGAGTCAGAAAGCAACAGCTCACTAACATTGCTTTCCAGTCAAGGAAGACACCTTGTGTTACCAGGGAGCTTACAGAAATGTGCTCCCAAGTACCAGATTGTGCAGGCATTTATGTTGTCATTATTCCCATAGCCTTATATATTGATTCAAAACATAGTAAAGTGAGTGGAAGTTTTGTTGCGAGTGCTGTTTGTGTAAAAAACAGATCCAGAATTGAGTTATCTGCAAATAATTAAAGGCACTCAGAAAACAAAGTGAAAGAGAAATTGTTCTTTGTAGAACATATGAACAAGGGTTCTGCAAAAATTATGGTGCTGACCTGCTGTAGATTTCGGTTTCTGGGTCTTTTTATTTTAAATGTATTAAATGGAAGCCATATTAATACTATGCCTGATATCAGTGATGGGAAACAAACTGAAATAAGTGAGATTTCAGAAGCAGTGTGCCTAAACGTAGTTTGTGAACCTATGCCAGATGAAGGGAATAGAATCACAGAATATTTTGGATTGGAAGGGACCTTCAAAGGTCATCTAGTCCCATCCCCTTGCAACAAGCAGGGTCATCTTCAACTAGATCAGGCTGCTCAGAGCCCCATCCAGCCTGGCCTTGAATGGCTCCAGGGATGGGGCATCTACCACCTCTCTTGGCAACCTGTGCCAGTGTTTCACCACTCTCATTATACAAAATTTCTTCCTTAAACCTAGTCTGAGTCTACCCTCTTTTACTTTAAAACCATTGCCTCTTTTCTTGTTGAAACAGGCCCTTCTAAAACGTTTGTCTTTATCTTTCTTATAAGCCCCTTTCAAGTACTGAAAGGCTGCAATAAGCAGAAAGTGCTGCAATATCTGCATGTCCAACAGACGTATACACCTACACGCAATAGGTTAGTCACTGACTGAAACAATTCTAGAACCTGAAACTGGGCTACTTTTGCACAATGCAATTGCACAGTAACTTCATAAAAGGCAATTTTTATGCTGAAGACTTCACAGTCTGTAGAGAGAAAAGATGCTAGTTTTATTGGTAAGAATAGAGACATTAGGTAATTTCTTAATGGTAGCAGAACGGAATCCTTCCTGAATGTCTTCTTATACAAAGGTTGGGTTTTGGTTGGAAAAAAATCTCTTGAAGTTTTAGGGCAACAGCCATAATAGACTTATAACTATCACAGTATCATGAGACCCAGGTCTGTGAAAGTAACTGCTCCGATATCAAAAGTGGGGAGATTACAGTGTCCTATCTGCATGAAGTCCAGCCATGCCACTACTGATGGGAGAAGAGATTATAAAATCTGTTAAAATCGTGAGCTTCTGTTTGCGTTTCATGAGTAGGAAGAGGGGTTTCTCCTTCCTTATCAAAGTATAGATGAACAGAAGCAGAGCAAGAGTGTGCCTAGCAGAGAACAGTACTGTAGACTGAATTTATTCAGTAAATGTAAGTTTTGTTCCTGGCTATTACACTGGGTGATCTTGGAGATACAATTTGATCCCCCTGAGCTTTCCTATTCGTACTATTGAATTCTGTGATTTATTGGTGAAAGCTGCTGTATAAGATTATTATTTGGTGTTATTAAGTTGCTTAGAACACCATATATGAATGGACATTAATGAGTGGGTGATCTTTACCCAAGAGAGAAATAGCACTGCTATGCAGTGTACTTCTTAGGCTAACAGAAGTCATGACAGATCTGACAGATAGCTAGCTGAAGAAGCAGCTTATGACATACCTTTTAGCCTTACTGACTGTGCCACATGCCTGTGTCACATAACCTTGAACAGGCAAAGTTGTGGTAGCTGGTATGTGCAGGTAATATCAGTGAGCTATAGAGACCAGACCAGTGGCCCATGCCCTAGATGTTTTGCACTGCTGACAAGTCAGTCAGAAAACTGATGTCAGTGAAGGATCACTGTGGGTGTAGTCAAAACCCCAAGGGCTATAGAGGTAGCGCCGAATTAAAGCAGTGAGTATTTCACTTCACCACATTTTGATCCTCTACAATGCTCCTACTAGGACAAAGTAGCCCATGCTACTTAGGCTAGTAACAAAGCAGTTCTAATGCAGTCATGGGGGCTTTTTTGGTTTCTAGCCAATTCAGGAATGGGGGAGCAGAAATATGGCTCTGAGCCATCTTCCTCTACCAACTTCAACTGTGCAGAACATTAATTTAGCTCTGCTGAAGATCTCAGTGTAGTCAAATGCATTCCATTCCTTTCTCAAATTTAATACTGAAAAGTCAAGACATTGACCGTAATATTCTGGCCCCATTGAAGAAATAACTTTTGGTTGGCATTAATAATATAAATAGGATCAAAAAATGTTTATGTTTAAATAAAGAACAATAGCAATCACCCAAAGCAGAATTTCAAGATAAAGATGTCTTTGCATGGATCATCCTTTGCCAGCATAGAGTTGTCCTAGTGAACAGCATTTTAGTGTCAAGAAGACTTGTATTTTTCAGAAAGGATGTGGTTTATCTTGGTGACATCATAGGCCAGATCATATTGTGTCATTGTGGCAATGCTAAAAGAGAGGCTCCCTGCTAGTGACCACTTTGCACAGAAGTTGCTGTAATAACTCTTTTTCCAACCTTAGTCTGTGAAAAGCACCAGATTTTTCAGAGAAGAGTGCAAGAACTTCTTCGATGACTAGCTTTGTAATTGCTCTACCTTCCACGCCAAAAGCAAGTTTAGCAAGACTGACTGATGTGCCTTCCAGAGCTTCACCCTTGGCCTGGCTGAGAAAGATGAAGTCTTGTGCCCCTACTAGCACAGGCAGAGCAGAGAAATCAATAAAGGTAAAAAGCGTTAAGCCTGGTATTTTCACAATATTTTGCCTCAGCCTTTTTGAGTTTGTAACAAAGTTCAGTCCATTGACAGATGAGGTGATGAATAGCTGAAGGAGGTGAATGGTGAAACTGGTTGTTCCTTCTTCTGATTCCACAGAGAATCCTGCTGCCTGCTGTCCTACTTACTAGCTTCAATGCCAGCTTTATTTTGATCTACAGTTTGTAGATCTATGGATTGTCCTTTCCATAGTTTTCTTTCTTCTTTGGGAATAACCTCTAAACAACAGAAAAAAGAAGCACTCATCTCAAGAAAGCAAAGCAGAGATTGCTCACTGTCCTGGTTTCAGCTGGGACAGAGTTAATTTTCTTCCTAGTAGTTCGTAGAGTGTTTTGGATTTAGTATGAGAATAATGTTGATAACATATCAATGTTTTAGATGTTGCTAAGTAGTCAAGGACTTTTCAGCTTCTCATGCCATGCCAGGTGCACAAAAAGTTGGGAGGAGACACAGCCAGGACAGCTGATCCAAACTGACCAAAGGGATATTCCATGCCATATGACATCGTGTTCCGTATATATGCTGGGGGAAGAAGGAAGAAGTGGGGAGACCTTTGGATTGATGGTATTAGTCTTCCCAAGTAACAGCTATGTGTGATGGAGCCCTGCTGTCCTGGAGACGGTTGAACACCTGCCTGTTCATGGGAAGTAGAGTGAATGAATCCGTTGTTTTGCTTTGCTTGTGTGTGGATTTTGCTTTACTTATTAAAATGTCTTTATTTCAACCCACAAGTTTTCTTACTTTTACTCTTCTGATCTTCCCCATCTCACAGTGGGGAAGTGAGCAAGAGGCTGCGTGGTGCGTAGTTGCCGACTGGGTTTAAACCATGACACATACTAAGCAGCTGAGTTGATTGCTGTAAAGGGTGTCTTCACCATGCCAGAATGGAGCAATTGCTGATTAATCACAGCCCACCTGGCTCTTTCCTGTGTTCTTGAACAGGTAGTGACTAGCTCCATTGAGTCTTTTGGCATGCTATTGTTTTCAAGCTGTTGCATGGGAACTGAGACAACTTGCTTACTTCACAGTGGCTGTGATGGACAATATGTCACTCTTAGTATTTCAGTTTTAAACTGAGACTTAAGAAAGATGAACAATGGTGGCTTTATTTATTTGCTGTGCTGATTTGACTGAAAATGAGTTAATTTTCTTCATGCAGTTAGAAACCTTTCTTTTTCATAGCTAACATCGTCATTATTTGGACTTAGTTTGAGAACAAGAGATAACACCCCAGCACGGAGTTCATGTTTTTAATTGCTCTGGTCTGAGAGCCAAGGACATTCTGAGTGCTCTGCCCACAGGTGTGAGGCAGCGAGGAAGGGAGAGCAGAGATGGAGCAGAGCTTGACTGACATCCAGACTGATCAATGAGAGTATTCCATCCCATCAGTGTCGTGCTGCATATTTATGGAGAGTGGGGCCCTCTGGTTTGTCTCTCTCTTGGGCGTCCCTGCTCTTGCTTGCTCTGGGGCGCTTTCTCTTGAGCCGGGGGAGTTTGATTCGGGATGTTTAGCTTGGCTTTTTGCCATTTGCAGAGGCCTCTGAGCGTTTCTGCCTTTTTCCTCTCTTTTCTCACTCTGGGATTGGCTGTGGGACCAGGTACTGTTTCCTAGGATTGGCTGCTCAGCGTGTTGGTGAAGAATTGCCTTGAGTATCTTTTATTTCTATTTTATACATACGTATACATATATATGTATATGTATTTACTAGTAGTGTATTAGTATTTTGTTATTTTATTAAACTGTGTTTATCTCAATCCAAGTTTCTCTCTTCTCTTTTTGATTTTCTCCCCTATTGGGGAGGAAGAAGGAGAGGGTGAGTGAGCAGCTATCATGGTTGTATTGTCAGCTCAGGTTAAACCACAACAATTTCTTATAAGCTAGGTTTTTCAGGTCCAAGTTGTGAAAAAGCTATCACAAAAAATCCAAATTTTAAAAGGTGTGTAAAATTTTGTCTTTTCCATAATCTGCATATTTCCATAATTTTGTCTTTTCCATAATCTGCTTAGTAGAAACTCAAGTTTGGGAATCTGGAAGAGAAAATCAATTTATCTTCGTATTAGTGCACCAACAATTTTGAGATTTAGAGATGATAGCTGGAAATAAGTCAGACTCACTTGAAGAAGCACCCACTGCTAAGTTTGCTTTTCTGAAAATTCTGTTAAATGGAGAAAATAAAGATCATTTTGCTTTGTATTTTGAGTGTGAAATGATAGGTGATCATAAATAAAATCTCAATGTCTTCACTTTTAAAAGCGAAGATAGTATTTTAGCAACAAAACATTTGCAAGGAAATTATGGTGGGAATAAAACATTTAGCCGAAGTTTTAGACAGAGACACAATAAAGAAGGTGAGGAGACTAGTATCCTCCCTCACTTAAAATATTCTGTCCTCCAGTTAAGACATGCTCTTGGAAGTTTGTGTGTACTGGGAACTGCATTGTACCTGGGTCTTTTTCTCCCAGAGTGAATTTTTTAAAAAGGAGTGTTACCACATTTTCCAGACATTATTCGCAGAAAAGGAGTTTCTTAAGCTTTTCTGAGAAAGGATAGGGAAAAACAAACAAACAAAAAACCATCTTTGGAAGAGGGGGCATGGAGGCATGTGTTTTCTAAGACATTGTTTTATACCAGCTGCCTCGTCAGCTTCTCATAGTGGCAAACTCTTCATCATAGTGCAGTCAGAAAGCTTCACATTCAGCATACTGTTTGTTCTAGGCCATACCCTTAAGTTACTAGTGCTCTTCTTGTCCTGTCTAGGGATCCAGGTATATCTGAACCATTCTGTCATGGTTCCACCTCCCCTTTTTAAAAGAAAAAGTAGCATTTCCCTCTCTTGTAACAGTACAATGAAAGTAAACATACTGGTTGAGAAGCAGTGGTATATATTGGTCTCCAAGGATTAGTGTTGAAGTGTTCCTTCAGTGCCCACAATGCACACTTGGGGTTACATATGGCCTAGCAGTTCTGTCCTTCTTGTGCTTTTCTGGCCTTACAGCTTACGTTTCATCACTTCTAATAGCACCAGCGCCCAGAATGTGTGACCAAGCTAGGGTATTCCAGCAACAATCCACCAATCCAAACTTGTTTCTGTTGCGGACCTTAATTTCTCACTTAGAAAGGAGACCTTGCCATATGTTTCAGTTTCTAGTTGTATTCTTGTGTTTATTCTTTGTACCATCTTTCTGTCTGATAGGTCTGTTCCTTTCTCAACAGAAAGCTAATGATGTTCCTTAGTGCTCATAAAATATGTCTCTGTCACTTTGTAAAGTGGAAGGTAGAAGTATTATACTTTCAAGATCTATTTCCACCAGGTAAAACTGAATATTCTCGCCATGCCTACTGGAAACAAAGGCATTCTGATCTCAAGAGAGGCTTACCCTCATGTAAATGCACCGGTTTCAGCAGAATTATTTGTAATTTAGATAGATTCAAAACCAGCTCACATCTATATGTAAAATTGTATTTAAAAGGATGAATCACTAGTGATTTTGCTCAAGAATAGAGTTTTTATCATTCTGTTTCATGATTGTAAAAAAGTATCAGCAATATACTTTATTGCATCCCTTTCTTGACTGTGTTTAAAAGATGGGTCTGAAATACCAAAAGCTTATTCTCTTGTTGACACAAAGCTATACAAGCTTGATTTGTATCAACATGACTACCACCAGCTGCTATTGAAATACACTATATAGATATCTTTTTACAGGTGTAGTTCAGAACCTATTGGAGTTAACATAAATTGTTGAAGATCTCTGAGCACTTTAGTAGATATTCTATTAATAATGCAAGAAATGCTGAACATACTGTTTTACTCATTCGTGTCAGTAGCACTCAGCATGATTATTTATTGTAGAATCAAGTTTCATACTGGCAAGATATTTAAAAACACTCCTCATCTGCCTTATATAATAGGGAACAATAACAATTCTGTTGGAACTAGTGGGATTGCCTGTGTTCTGAATGTTACATACATATCAAAGCTTCTTAACTGCTGAAAACACATTGAAGTCAATTGTGGTATTTGCAGCTTTCTTGAGAACAAATATGCTACCTAACCCTGGTGTTGATGGGTTATTAATCTCAGCTTACAATTAAATTTCTCAGACTAGGTAAATGAAAACCAAATAATGTTTAATGGTCAAATATGAACAAGTGTATTTCATTAGGCTAAATTTACAGAGCGGTTAATGACATATATGTTGTCCTTGCTATAAATGTGGACTAGTCAGTCTGGGAAGTACACATGATTGCCTTAACAGTCTGAAGAAAGAGTAATATTTCTTTGTCCATTACTAAGCAGACTTATGAGAGACTTTTTTTTACTGGGCCTTTTAATCTTGACATTTGAGTTTCATCAGCTCCTTCAATGTAGTTGCAAAATACCATCGCCATTAAAAAAAAAAACAACCACAAACCAAACCAACATTCATATCCAGTGTAGTTTCAGAGTCTGGTAATTAATGACTTGTTGACAATATATACAGTCACAATAACACCACAGTTTCTACTCTAACACCATTTCAAATCAAGGAAGTTATTCTACTCCCCGTCTTAGAACTAAAATGCAAATACAGTACACAACACAAGTTCTGAATGAGCAAGACTATGCTATTTAATAATTCAATAACTGTCTTAACATTGCGATCATTTGTCATTTTAGCCACACAGAGAAGTATCCAGTTCCTTAAACACACATTAATATGCTTAATTACAAAATTGCTTATAATGTGTATGCATCTATATAAACATACACAATGTTTTGTATTTACTTAAATTCAAACTGTGTGTTATACTGTGACTTTCATTCCTTTGTGCACCCAGGTTGTCAGTTCTAATAAAGAACTATGTTAGAAAAGACACTACTGTGCCAATGTGGGCTCATATACTGTAAAATGATAAAAACCTTGTTAAAGTCTTATACCACATCGAATGTTTTTATATAAAATAGAGTCATAGAATGGTTTGGGTTGGAAGGGACCACAAAGATCATCTAGTTCTAACTCTCCTGCCATGGGTAGGGACACCTTCCAGCAGACCAGGTTCCTCAAAGCCCCATGCAGCCTGGCCTTGAACACTTCCAGGAATGAGGCATCCATGGAGGACCATAGGTCAGCAGGAGATCACCTGATTCAATGGTTCTATTCTATGATTCTATTCTCCAGGCTATAGGCATCTGTTACTGGCACTGACATTAAACTGGTAGGAGTAGGGTGGCTTGAGGTTCCCTCCTCTGGCAACTTTAGATTAAAGCCCTCTTCACCCACTTGGCAAGCCTATGACTGAAGATGCTGTTCACTTTCTCTGACAGATAGACTGCATCAGCCCTGAGTAGATCAAGTTTCTCAAAGCGAGTCCCATTGTCAAAGTATCTGAACCTCTGGCTGTGTCATCAGTGTACAACCAGTGTATAACCATCAGTGTGTAACCATTTGCTGATCTGCCAGATTCAACTGTCCCTTTCAAACCTGTTCCCTTTGACCAGGGCAGTTGATGAAAAAACCACCTGCACTCCAGAGTTCCTTACCACTGCTCCGCAACCCTTCTTGATACTCCTTGGACTGCTCCTGGCTGTATCACTTATGCCCACATGAAACAGCAGCAGCAGATAACAGTCAGTGGACTGTATGAGGCTTGGTAGTCTCTTGGTGACATATTTGGTATGAGCCCCTGGTAAGCAGCACGTCTCACTAGACAGTGCATCTGTTTGGCAAAGAGCCGCCTACTACTATCACCCATCACCTTTTCTTAGTTGTGCTTGTTATATGGGGAGCAGATTGAGCTGCCTTACTCAGCTCCAGCTTCCTTCCTGATGTGGCAGGTCTTTCCTCTTCAGTTTGCAGAGTGGTGAAGTGGTTATGCACCTCAAGCTTCAGGGGAAGTCTCTTCCTCTTGTTGGTCCTGGCCGTTGCAAGCTTCCATTCTTTTGCATTACTGGCCCCGCTCCCTTCTGTGTGTGCTGGCGGAAGAGGTTTTAGCTGTTTGTTTGTAGGCTGTGGGTACACTGCAGACTGCGCTTGGCATCAGCTATCTAACTCCTTCTCAGACTCCCTGATGTAAACACAGCCTTTTCACCACCTTCTGCCACTCAGCCACCTGCTGCAGGAGGTCCTCCACCTGGGCATACCTTTTGCAGGCAGGTCTGCCACTTATCCTTTCCCAAGGAGTAAGGTCTAGGCACTTCCTGCAGTCTGAGGTCTGCACTGCAGCCTCTCCAGCAGGTCCATCTGTGTGGAAGCATCGGCCACCACTGGTGTAGATAGTGCAGACCCCCCCCAGCCAGAGCTGCAGCCTTTGCTCTCAGATGAGTGGCCACCATTCAGCCTTGAGGGTCAGGCAGGATGAGTGCCCTTGACTTGTTGCAGATGATCACAGAACAGTGCCAGGTTGCTGGGTTATGTGTACTTCAAGTTTCCCACTCAGCCAGTGGAATGCCCCTTCTTCGAAGAGGCACTCTCCCTGCATGCCGTCCCAGACAAACTGCCACACTACCCACACCATAACATGCCACATTCTGTTTGCTCGTCCTGGTCACCAGCGCTCCCTCAGGCTGCCTTTTGTGGGAGTAGAGGGTGGCTGCTGTTAATACACCTCGTCAGCCACTTTCGTGAGAGCTGCTGGCTCCTGGTGAGTCTCTGTGCTCCCCTGGGGTTTCCCTGGCTCAGGAATGCCGCCTTGTACACCACTGCGGAGATGCATCCGCACCTTGGGAAGTAACCCTCTGTTGACAGAAAAACTCTATGTTTAAAAAGGCAGTTTCACAGAAAAATCCTAGCTTTTCATTCAATATCATCCTTTATAGTCACTGTCTTCCTCCGTATGGGTATTTTCAGTTTAGTTGTGGGGAATTACAGGAAGACGTAGCCCTCTGTTTCAAGTGGAAATAACGAGCTCACACTTCAGATACAGTGCTCACAAGCTCTAAAGTAAGTTTAAATTCAACTAGCTTGGTGAGCTGTTAGGAATACGAACTCCACATTCAGAAAGGGAGCGTTTAAAAATATTTGTCCTTTTCAGTTTAAATCACTTCCAAGTATTCACACCTTTGATTCGGCAATTAAATATAACTGGTCTAGTTTTCTTAAATTCAGTAACACCTACACATCTCAGAGGTCAGAATAAGACAGCACACTTGCAAGTCAGACCAACTCAATTGAAATGCATAAAATGCAGTTTAGTTACTCTCACAGACGTTCTTGATTTGAACATTTTTGCCAGAATACATTCAGAAATAAGTAAAAACCTGGTTCTTAAAAATATTTTTCTTCAAAACCTCTTCAGAAATTTAGCCACTGTTACTAGAATTCCCTCTGACTCACTCTGTTCAAGCACCTTTCACCATTACCAGAGAATCTCTAGTGGTCAGAGTATATTCAACTCAAAAGTACAAAGCAATTATTTATTGTCTAACATATCAAAGACAGTTAGGATTAACAAGTTATTAGGCAAAGCACTTATCACTCCCAACATAAGACACACAAGGAGTCTTTGCTGGCTGGGTAATCATGAAGCACGTGGTGAAGCGTTAGATTCTGCTGCTGCTGCGGATGTTCATGTTTCATGTTGCTGTTGCCATCTTTAGACTCCTTTAGCATGTTATATCTCTTCACATTATTGTTTTTATTCCCGAATCCTTGAACTTTAAATTTGTAGTTCACCGTATTTGATCTTTCATGGATCTGTGCTACAGGCTTTGTCAAAACTCTCTGTTACAATTTAGGATCTTTCTCAGGAGTCTGAACCATGGTTACACATTTGAGCAGCTGATCATTGCTAGGCCTTGAATCACACTTGCTGAACGCTTAAGAGAAGGGGTTGGAGGGTACAGAGAGTAGGATGCAGCAACTAGGAAAACACTGAGCTGAATGGGTACTTCTGAAAACCATAGGTGCACATTTCTGGATATTTCTCTGCCTATATACTGTTCAGTGTTGTAAGCAGCTCAGCTACCTCCTCCAGCTGCTGTTGCCCAGGACCTCTCCTGCCTGGCCACTGGAGCCCATCCTGGTGCCCCGGGCCTCTTCCCAGGCTGAGGGACGTGGCTGATGTTTTCCTGTTTGTAGATTTATCTGGTGATGAGGCTGCACACATATCCCAGCCACACACACACAGAGACACAGACACACACAGAGGATAGCAATATGGCCAGCCACACAGGCTGCTACAGACAAGGCACTGCCTTCAACAGCACCTACACACAAGACTCATATAAAAGACAGACCACAGACAGCCACAACCCCATCTCCTCTTCAGTGTGCAAAGACAAGAAGGTCACTAGAGCAGGCACACAGACACACACACACCACTGTCCAGGTTCACAAGCACACACACATTTGCAGATCCCTTAATTACTGATGTGGCCCCTCTGCCTACCCAGCACTCCTGCCTGGATCCTAGGCCCCCTTACCTGCCCCAAAGGGTCCTTGACTTGCTGGCTTGGTGCTTTCTGCAAACACGCAGCATTCATACACTCGTCCCTCATGCACTCCACGTTCGCAGGTCATCCTGGGCATACCAGCACGGATCCCCTGCCTGGACCCTGGCCCAGACCCTAGAACCCCGTACTCACTGGCTGATCCAGGCAAAGGTTTGCTGGTGAATATGCAGGCACACCCCAGGCACACCAGATCTGGGGAAGACACAGACTTGACACAGACTCTTCCCCCAGCAGCCAGTACCAGGCACACGGGCAGTCACCTACGGTCCCACTCCAATGGCACCGAGCTCCTCGCTCACCTCACTCACACTGTCCCCCCAACAGCTGGTTTTGGGAACAGGCACCATTCCCAGCCCAGTGGCTGGGAGTTCAAGGCACCCATTGGCTCCAGTAGGTGATATGGAGACGCTGCTCACTCCAGTTGCCAGGCCAGGGGTGCCCACACCCCAGTCTGACCCACAGGAGCTGGCACCAAATTCCGCTCACTCACACACAAGTCTCACCAGTAGCTGGCACCGAGTCCTTGCAGTGCATATTCAAAGGGGTCGAAGAGTGAGCATATACAGAGAGATGCTTACGAAAAGATTCAATAAGAAGATATAAGAAGCCAGGCTAGACTGTGGTGATCACGCACAGGGCTCAGCCCGACAAGCATATTGAACAGCCTCGTTTTACAGTGACCGGCCGCTCTTATACCCTTTTCTCTCTACCCGCATTGTTCCCCCTGCTCCTCCTTCCCCTGCACTTCCCTCACCCCATGGGCCTGTATGGCTCTGTTGATTCCTGCATCTCTCGAAGTCTGGGGTCCCCTAATATGCAATATCATCATATATAGATCATCAGTTAGTGAGCATGGTGAGGTTTGTTTCTTGCCATTGTCTCCATGTTTGCTTTGTCAGGTCTATGTGCCTGTGTATTTTTTTCTTGTTTCCCCTTTCCCCCCTTAGTTTCCCAACTGATGGGTCCCCCTTGCTGGAACAAACTTTCCTCACACTCTCACAAGCCCTTATCAGTTGATGTGACTGACAGGTTTGCTTCTCGACACTGCCTCCCTTATCATGTCAGTCAGGTTTGTGTCCCTGTATTTTTTTGTTCCAGGCTTCCTCCTTTTCTTGTTGTCCCTCTTGCTTTGGAAAAGGTCCTGACCGGATTCCCGTAAAGGAACAGACACTCTCCTTCCACATACCCTCCTTCCACACACCTTTGAAATCCTGGCCCTCATCTTAGCTATACTGTATGCCTGTAATTACTTACACATTTATTCTTGTTCTGCACAGATATTTTGTATAGGTTAAACTTAGGGATTTTTAAAGGTTTACCTGGGATTATACTACAATAGGAATGGCCAAATGAATCTTGTATTTTTGAATGATAGTTGTTCTGCACACCACACACATTTGTATAATTTAAACCAAGTCTGGGACTTATACTATACTTTAAACTTTTAGTATAATTTAAGCCAAGCCTGTAGTTTACTTAAAGCAAGTATTGGACTTACTGTGCATACTGCACAGTAGGTTTGATGACTCACAAATGTACTGGATTTAGCACGTAAAAACCACAATTGTCCGTGAGCAAGTCTGACATTTCCTGAAACATACATTTCAGTCTAATCATGGACAAGCATGATAATCCTATCTTAAGTGGCTGAAGACTCTAAACCGTACTGAAATACTTTAGATAGCTATAGATCCACTAAGAATGAATGGAAAAATCAGTTGTAACTGGTAGATTAACTGTGCCAAGTATGGATAATGTATTAAGCCATTAAAGTCTTAAAAACTGGGATAGCTGTTTTGCTTCGTTTAGAATCTCAATGTAACAGTAATCATGAAGTCACTGTCGTGCTTTTCATTGCGTATGACCAAGTCTTATCTTTCTTGGAAGCCAAAATTATACCCTAACATAAATCCATGACCAGTACAAACTTAGAAGGAGATAAATAAATGCTAGAAGTACCTAGTTATGGTGACAATTCTCAAAAGGATTTAGCAATTCTGAATTGTAGTGTGTGCACTGAGTACCTTTTGTATAAAGAATGAGAACAGTTCTCTAGCAGCTAGTTTCTCCTAAATCATTAGCAATATGTTTTCCTATAAGAAATGTCATCTTAATGAACATCAATATTAACCATGTTCCATAAAGCAGCATTTCTATATTCCATGCTGTATGTTATATTTAGGGCCTCTTGACTGCATCTGACATTTTTGATTACTTGCAGACTTTTTAGAGGTGTGAAAGTCTAATCCCTATAAAAAACACAGAGGCCACTGGGGGTTAAAATTTCTCTTAAAAGCTGCTACCACTTACAGCTCCACTAAGAGAATTGTTAGTTATAAGTGTGAAGAGTGGAATCACAATGGAGAACTAACATTTTTGCCAGAAAGAAGAAATCTGGTATGTGATTCCTGTTTCTACCCATTTCCTTGTTTGGTGATCTCAAATAATGAGGAAAAATAAACCCATAAAATAGCTCAAACACTGATTTTACATCAAAATAAATTTGAATAAGCAAATCAAGGCTGGAGAAATGGACTAACAGGAACCTCAACAAGGGAAACTGCGAAGTCTTGCACCTGGGGAGAAACAATCCTATGCATCAATATATGCTGGGGGCCACCCAGCTGGAAAGCAGCTTGGCAGAAAAGGACCTGGGAATCCTCGTGGACACCAGGCTGAATAAGGCCCAGAAATGTGCCCTTGCTGCAAAGCAGGCTAACAGTATCCTCAGCTGTATTAGACACAGTATAGGCAGCAGGTTGAGGAAACTGATCTTTCCCCTTTATTCAGCACTGGGGAGGCCACACCTGGAGTTCTGTTTCCAATTCTGGGATCCTCAGTACAAGAGAGACATGGACATACTAGAGAGAATGTAACAAAGGGCCAGGAAGATGATTAAGGGATTGGAGCATCTCTCATGTGAGGAAAGTCTGAGAGGGCTGGGACTGTTTAGCTTGGAGAAGGCTCAGGAATATAATCAATGTATATAAATAAGTGAAGGGAGAGTGCAAAGAGGATGGAGCCATGCTTTTTGCAGTGGTGCTTAGTGACAGGACAAGAGGCAGTGGGCACAAACTGAAACACGGGAGGTTCCATCTGAATATCGGCAAACACTTTTCTACTGAGGGTAACCAAGCACTGTCACAGGTTGCCCAGGGACGTTGTGGATTCTCTCTCCTTGGAGATATTCAGAAGCCATCTGGATGCAGCCCTGGGCAACTGGCCTGAGGTGACCCTGCATGAGCAGGGGGTTTGGACCAGATGACCTCCAGAGGCTCCTTCCAACCTCACTTGTTCTGTGATTCTGTCATTCTAATAAATCAAACACAAGATAAAAATAAAACAGGAAATCTAAAAGCTTTATATATCTATAAATAATGCATTGCATTCTTTTTCTTTCCTTGATTGATACTTAAAAAATCCAATATATCTAGGAATCTGTAACAGAAGAACAAAGTCCCTGGGTTTCCTCAAACATTCAGTCCTGTGAAATGCTGAGTACGTTCACATGTCTATTGACTATGACTTCTTTTACACCTGATGAATTGAAGTGTCAATAAAATGAAAAGGACCAATGATTTATTATAGTCACTGGATTGTACAGTCTGCACAATCCAGAACAAAGGAAATCAAGACAATTAATTACAGAATGTATTTGCGAACAATTAGATATTCAGCTTTTATCACTTTGCTTTCATTTAAGTCTTTTAGTTGCCGGATTTGACTTCACTATCTCAGACACCAATTTAAGAAGTGAGAAATCCTAGGTTGAAGAAAGATGGTGGAAATTACTTGGACCTTTTAAAGGAAGTAGGGGAGATGCAGTTGTCAGTTTCCTTTGTTCTTCCTTCATCTTTCAATCATCTGTATCTTCATGGTATGGTCTTCAAAAGAAACCTTATTACTTGTGATATACAATTTGTGTCAGTTGTGTTGCTGGTGGCAGAACAGTGCACTCCTCTGACTCACATCATGCTTCAGGATTCTGCTGAAAATTACTATGTTGTCAGTCAAAGGAAAGAAATAAGCACTGTTTAATTTGGCGCTGAATGGTTTTACCTCCAGTGATTCAGTATCTCAAGAAACCCCATTTGTACAGGCCTTTTGCATTGCTTAAGTTCCTGAAAAGTTTCAAGAGTTATTCAAGTCACTCTTTTGGGATGTTCGTGATGACAGTAATTTGTTTTCCATGCTATTTTAAGAAATATGCACAACTCGTTGGTTAGGGTCCTGTTGTTCTCTATCGTTGGATCAACAAATCTGTTATTTTCTGTTGTTATTATTTTACTTTGCATAGGTGAACTAGGATCTGGACTCTGCTCACATGAATTTGAATACTTTAACAAAGCGTTTGAGTTGATGGCCTACTTGCCCTGTCTAGGACACCTCTGAATGGCAACTCTGCTCATCTCAAAGCTGAATCATGTCTTTAAAAAGCATCTTTCTTTCTACTGATTGTAGACAGATCCTAGGGTGGTTCGGCTGCCAACCTTCAGTAATATTAACAGACCGAACACAGTGTTTTTTCTTTTGTATGACAGTCCTGAAAACATATTCCCCTGTTTCATAGTTCTGTAGAAAATCTCTTTATTTTCTTTTTCACATTTTCAGAGTCTTATGCCTATCAGAAAGTTTTCACTCCCCATTAATTCTGAATGTGCAGGCAGTTCAAAAGTGAGAGCTGATGCTGCTTCTCCTCTATCCCACTCAGTTGCCAATCATTCCACAAAGAGGAGAAGTAATTAAAGAAACACTGTTCTGTGTCGATAAAACCTTGAATCACCTTGAATCTTGTCCCACTCTCCATGATAATTTATTGTAGCGTCCAACAACCACCACTAGACAGACTGGGAAAGAGATTTCTTTCTTGAGAGTGCGGTATGAGTAGGACTGGAGTGACCTAAATGCTGTTCTTGTCCTGAGATTCATTAAAAAGGTAAATCAGCTTTGGCAGATCTGAATTCAGTGACATGGCCAGCACCAGGCTATAGGGAAATACTGTTTTTGCTTCCATTACTTTTCTCTCTGTTGTTGTTGTTTTGGTTGGGTTTTTTTGTTGTTGTTTTGTTTTCCTTTCATGTTTCTTAAATCATGTTAATGTTCAGAAAACCAGCAAGCGAAACTTTCAGTCCTATCCATTGGCTCACAGCTATCTTAAACAATGCATAGATTTTGATGGACTTTTTTTTTTCCCCATCCACCAGCACATCAAAAGGCAAGAGAAACCGAAGGCCTGTTCCACCAGTGGAACACAGATGGGGTTGGTGCAATGAAGAATTTTGCATTACTTTACATCATGCTGTGTCCATGACGTGGTTAAAGAACAATAATGCCAGCCTCGTATGTGGAAAGGTGATAAGACTGGCTAAAAAAAGACATGGAATTTGCGTCAATGTGTTCCTTTTATAGGCCTTTCAGTACCTGGAAACTTTTATTGAGTGTTTTCAAGGTTTCTTCACAACTGTGAATAGTAAAAACCTTTCTAAAGCTGAGATTGACTCTCTAAGCTTTTCAGGTTGATAAAAGTCACATGAATCAGTGTGAGTCACAGGTCAGAAGCACTTTCATCAGAGAACATCAGTCTTCCTGCTAATCAGCCTATTTACACAGCATCAGTCCAAGACTAATTTGAACAGAAGCCCAGTTATACAGATCTTTCTACTGTCAGTTATATTTTCTGCTCATATTGTCTCTAGCAATTTCCTTTTTGCTCTACAGTTCTTTTAGGACACATCTGCAGACGCATTCTACAGCATTCTTTTGAATTATTAGGTTGGTGCAAAAGTAGTTGCAGTTTTGGACCATGATTTTTAAATCATTATAACTAAGCTCAAAAACATCTTTATTAATCAAAATAGGAACCATTACAATCAACACATTTTTGTGAATGAGAAATAAGTTTGTTTATTCCTGTAGCGTAAAAGTCTGTGCTTTGGGATTTGATGAACTCTTGGAAAGCGTTTTCTACATACTGCAGGTTGTGGAAGCGTTTTTCCTGCAAAAAGTTGTCAAGATGCTTGAAGAAGTGGTAGGCGGTTGGCAAGAGGTCAGGTGAATATGCCGCATGAGGCAAAACTTTGTAGCCCTATTTGTTCAACTTTTGAAGCGTTGGTTGTGCGACGTGCAGTCAGGCATTGTCATGGAGAAGAATTGGGCCTTTTCTGTCGACCAATGCCAGCTGCAGGCATTGCAGTTTTCAGTGCATCTCATCAATTTGCTGAGCATACTTCTCAGTGTAATGGTTTTGCCAGGATTCAGAAAGCTATAGTGGATCAGACTGGCAGCAAACCACCAAACAGTGACCATGACCTTTTTTTGGTGCAAGTTTGGCTTTGGGAAGTGCTTTGGAGGTTCTTCTTCGTCCAGCCACTGAGCTGGTCATCGCTGGTTGTTGTAGAAAATCCATTTTTCATCACACATGACAATCTGCTCAAGAAATGGTTAATTGTTGTTGCGGAGAATAAGAAAAGATGACACTTCAAAATGATGATTTTTTTTCATTTTTGGTCAGCTCATTAGGCACACACTTACTGAGCTTTTTCACCTTGCCAATTTGCTTCAAATGCTGAATGACTGTAGAAAGGTCGATGTTAAGTTCTTCACAACTTCTCGTGTAGTTGTAAGGGGATCACCTTCAATTATTGCTCTCAACTGGTCATTGTCAATTTCCAATGGCCGTCCACTATGCTCCTCATCTTCAAGGCTCTCATCTCCTTTGCGAATCCTCTGGAACCACCACTGCACTGTACATTCGTTAGCAGTTCCTAGGCCAAATGTGTTGTTGTTGCTGTGAGTTGTCTCCGCTGCTTTATGACTCATTTTGAACTCAAATAAGACAACCACTTCAATTTGCTTTTTGTCTAACATAATTTCCATAGTCTAAAATAAATACAAAATAAACAGCAAGTGTCATGGTTTAACCCGAGCTAGCAATACAACCACGATAGCTGCTCACTCACCCTCCTCCCCATTCCCCTCAAATAAGGGAGCAAATTGAAAGGGAAGAGAGAAACTTGGGCTGAGATAAACACAGTTTAATAAAATAACAAAATACTAATACACTACTAGTAAAAATATATATAAAATAGAAACAGAATATAAAATAAAAGCTACTGAAGGCAATTCCTCGTGAACTCCATCCACATAGAGCAGGCAGTCCCAGGAAGCAGCACCTGGTCTCTTAACAGCTGATCCTGAAGAGAGAAAAAAGGAAAAAAAGGCAGAAAGGCCCATAGGCCTTTGCAAAATGGCAAAAGGCCAAACTAAATATCCCATACAGAACTCTCCCAGCTCAGACAGAAAGATTGAAGAGAGCTAAGAAGCAAGAGAGAGACCGGAAGATCCCGATTCTCCTTAAATATGAAGCATGACGGTAATGGGATAGAATACTCTTATTGATCAGTCTGGATGTCAGTCAAGCTCTGCCCCATCCATGCCCCAGTTCCTCAATGCCTCACACCTGTGGGCAGAGCACTCAGAATGTCCTTGGCTCTCAGACCAGAGCAATTAAAAACATGAACTCTGTCCCAGGGTATTATCTCTTGTTCTCAAACTAAGTCCAAATAATCACCATGCTAGCTATGAAAAAGAGAGTTTTCTAACTGCATGAAGAAAATTAACTCATTTTCAGTCAAACCAGCACAGCAAGTAATAAGTCAGTAGCAAAAAACCCCCCAAAACATAAAGCAAGAAAAGCACATTAAAATGATGTATAACATAACTACATTTATGTAAGAATGTATTCCAATATCAAACAGCAAATTTCAATGATGCAAAAACCATTATTACTTTTGCACCAACCTAATACTTTTCTATTACTGCATAAGTAAGGGGAAAGATGAACCACTCATGCACATACACATAACCATTGCTGCCTGTATGCTCTTGTGAATGCACTAGGCAGAGCCAAAGCTTTTCACAACCAGAAGGAAAAGTCAGGACCCACACAGGATGTCAATAGAAAAGCACTGAAAGGGTATGTGTCAGCTACAGAAATAGGGTAGCAGAATGTAGGCTGCCCTTGCTTGCCTGAGACCTGCAGGAAAGCTTCAGCTTCAGCTGACACTGTGGTGCAAGTAGCAGTTGCTTTTTGCATAGAGTAACAGGTCAGATGTTGTGGACAAAGCATTCTACATTTGTGCCCATGAATCAGGCAAAGATTTCCAGTCAGTCTTAGCCAAGCGTGTGCCTGCTCTCAGCACACAATAACATATGTTGCCTTCGTCACAGATGCGTTGAATGCAGCTCATTCGTGAGACAGAAACACAATATGTTTTACTGAGGCAACGTAATAATGTGACAGATTTCAGTGAACTAGATGGAATTTAACAAAGTATAACAATGATTTATTGATGTTCAGCAAGTTTGATGGCAAGGTTCACCTTATTAGTTACTGCTTGGAAGAAATATACAAAGGAAAAATGAGTTAGAATCGAGTTAGAATGATTCACAGAGAGACGGGACATGTAAAGGGTAAGAAAGACCCTCCCATTGAGTCACAAGGTTCAGAGTGGACCCTCTTGCTTTCTAAACTCCTTATGGAGCCTAAGTGCATCTAGGTCAAATCTAAGTCTCAGACTTGGACAATGGTTTATGTCTAATGGAATTACCTATACAAAGTTTATATTAATACGGATTAGTAATGTTTCATTAGTATCGATTCCGCATACTACCAGTAACTTGCCAAAGATCTGCCATTGGTAAAAGGTATCTCTGCCTCAAGGAGCAGCCTTGAGAGGCATCCCAGCTTCAGGGGAGATCACTGCCATGCAGCCACTCTGCCTAGTAGGGAGAGCTCAAAGAAGGCTCACCTAGGTTGTCATATTTATGGAGTAAAATAGCTGGCTTGTAGTCAAATCACACGCAATGGAAAGGTAGGCACGAAACTCCTTGTACCCACAACTTTATTTGTTCCTTGATAAATGAGTCTTGGAAAAGTCTCTCGCTTTAATTGCAAGATTGGTGTTCCAAGCTTGTATGCATTGATGCTCACTGCGTCACTTTGCTCCTTTGTGGGTTTTCAGAGAACTGATTGAAACTGGAGGAGAGAAACTAGAGGAGTTCTTGGCCTGGCTATGGCTCAGGCCTTTTTCTCCTTTGGACCCTGTACCAGACTACCGCTAGTTTGGTTAAGGGATCAGGTGCATCTGTCGCAGTCTTATGAATCAGCATTATTGGAAGTGCTGAGAGAAAACACCCAACCCCTTATGAAAATGGCAATAGCAAGAGAAGGAAATGGTAGCAGCAAAAGCCAGGATGGAGACAGCCCCTTAATGAACAGGAATGGAGATGGTTCAAGGTAGACTATTTGTGATATTTTAACTAACCTGAAGCCATTCGGTGTATAATTCATACGTTCTTACTCCAAGGTAAGCCTCATGAAGGAAGAGAAGGTGCAGTCTTCATTGTAAATTTGGAAGGGATGTGTCTTCCTGAACTTCCACATATCCAAGAGAGAACAGTCAGAACTTTCCTCCCACCGCGCACTTAACCATGTTTGTGAGGCAGAAAAGCTACTATTTTTGTTTTAGCAGCTGGGGCTCCTGAGCACAAGTTAAAGGCTTTCTGCCAGGTTTATCCCCGATGATTTGTTTACAATTGGGCCTTTAAGTCTGATAAAAATAAAACTTGAATGTCTTGACAGGAGTTTTACTCTAATGATTACAAATGAAAATACCAGTTACAGATAGGTGTTGAGAGTCCAATACTCCCTTACCCAGTTTATTTTCGATATTGCATACATGAAGAGTGTGCAGTTAAATATAAAAATTATTATTAGTGTCTTATTTGAAAAAAGTTGATGTTACATGGGATTTCTGATTCAGTAGGGTAATACAAAATACACTGAAGACACCATACAAATGTAAGTTATACTTAGCAAAATGTACGAATTGCAATTGCAGTTCAATCATAATACCAGTGCAATATGCTCACTGTCATGACACTAGGTGTCCCCAGTCACAGGGGAGGAGTATATGAGTTGAAGGCAGCTCAAGCCCATTGCTGTCATTGAAATTATTCTGTTAGTTGTTCACCTTTTATATGTTATGTTGGGCCGAGCCATATGATGACTTCCCACACACAAGTCTAGCTTACTCAGGAACATTAATGCTCTTTTAATGAAGTCAGGGAGAAATATTTAAGCCACCAGTTTGATAGCTGCTTATCTGAAACAAAAGCCACCATCTAGTCCCTTTTGTGTTGAGATAACATCAGCTTCTTTGCAACGGCTGTCGTCAGTCGCACCCTGCATTATTCTCTGAGTTTTTATGGGCACACAGCCCTTTTCCATCTCCAGCGAGCCTTCTTCCGTTTTAAGGCTTGATTCAGAGTCACATTGCACCTCTAGTTCAGTCACAGGAGGATGCAAGACTCCCAACAACCCAAACCAAGAGATGGCTGACTCATTCGAAGTTACACAGTGAGATGTACTTAAAATCAACACAGAGGACAAAAACAGCCTGCCAGCCTGGTTATTGCAGGTGATCAAGAGAAAAATTTGTGCTGTAACACGTTAAGATCCAGTGAGCTATCGTTCTAAAGTGGTAGAGTGTCTTTACTCTGTGCAGGGAAACAAAATATTTTATTGTTAATTGACAAATTGAAGTGCCAAATGACTGTTGTTAGTGTTGGTGCCTGCTTGCTGGCAGTTCTGAAGCTTCACTGAACTGTGTAAATTGGTGTGTGATTTTCTCTGGCACTTAAACTCAAGAATTGCCATTTTTCAGTCTTCTCCTTTCTGTCCTCATTTATCTTGCAGAGGTTAAAAAGTAATAATGGATTGATACCATAAAATCAGCAAAGTAATGGACTCTTAAAACCATGTTTTAAGGTTTTTAAAGTAGCCTTTCTTATTCAGCAGCGGGGCCAGACCAGGGGTGCCCCTCCGTAGGTCCGCCGCCGACTTGTTGGTCACACGTGGCTTATGTTGACAGAAAAATTATATGTTCATTACAGTTCTTGACAACCATTAACATATTCCATGCCTATTCTAACAGGAGCTATCTATTTAAGCAATGCTAAGTAACATTCACATGTTTCTCAGTTACTTCTCAGATACCTGTTTTGAAAGACTATGTTGTAAATCTATGTCAGTTTTAAGAACAGGGTATGATTGCTAAGTGCAAAGATTCTATGGTTACAAGGTCTGCCTATACAAAGATTCTGTGGTTACAAGGTTGGTTCATCTTTAAAGGTTACTACCTTAATATTCTCCTGAACTCTGAGTTCTATAATTCCTTAAAACACAGTCTAATAATTAGAAATACAGGTATCAGATAAACCTGGATACTTCTTAGGCAGAGACCTCCTCTAGAGCTGAACTACATCTGAAACAACACTGAAGTGTAGATCAAAAGCTTGGTTAAGACATGGAGTAGGTGATCAACTGGAAATTTTTTCCCCTCCCTCATAATACAGCTCAGCAAAGAATGTCTTCCTAGAACTGTCGTGAAACATCTGTGAAGCTAAGTAAGAGGGGAGGAGAATGACGGGGTTATCAGATATGAAGTGACATTCAGGGATCAGGTAATTAGAAATTTGCTAAGCAGAGGAGGGCTTCCATTAACTTTTCTGCTAATTTTAGAAAATAATTTGTACAGATAGAATACTCTGGTTATTTTTGTAAAAATAATTAGCCTCTAAAAATAGCAACACTCTACTTTTTCATGTGAATTTCAGCTTACTGCCTGATACTGAGAAAGACCCCCAAACAACTGGTTTTATAGTTGACTAGCACTTTCTGTTTCTTGTTCTGTGTCACCAGAGAATCAGTCAAGATGATAATGAGGTGAGGAAGAGGCTGTCCAGCGGAAGTTGGTACAGCAACTTCCCCTACAAGAAACACATAATGAGCATTGATAACGGGAGCAGTAGCCCCCTCCTTTTTCTCAACACATTCCATGCATTTGCCAGGGTGATGTAAACTAGTTTTAAAGTACCAAGGTACTTTTGTTCCCTTTCGTTTTTTTTCACAGAATCACAGAATGTTAGGGACTAAAAGGGACTTCAAAAGATCATCTTGTCCAATCCTCTGCTGGAGCAGGAACACCTACATGAGGTTACACAGGAATGTGTACAGGCGGGTTTTGAATGTCTCCAGAGAAGGAGACTCCACAACCTTCCTGGGCAGCCTGTTCCAGTGCTCTGGCACCCTCACTGTGGAGAAGTTTCTTCTCATATTTAAGTGGAACCTCCTATGTTCCAGTTCGCACCCTTTGCCCCTTATCATCGGTTGTCCCTGAGAAGAGCCTGACTCCATCCTCGTGACACTCACCCTTTACATATTTATAAACATTAATGAGGTCACCCCTCAGTCTCCTCCAAGTTAAAGAGACCCAACTCCTTCAGCCTTTCCTCAGAAGGCAGATGCTCCACTCCCTTCATCATCTTCGTTGCTCTGCGCTGGACTCTCTCCAGCAGTTCCCTGTCCTTCTTGAACTGAGGGGCCCAGAACTGGACACAATATTCCAGATGCGGTCTCACCAGGACAGAGTAGAGGGGCAGGNTTTGCTAATTGGTTCTTACTCCTAAATCACACGTCTCTATATATAGTAACTGTTTACATTCTTTCAGATAACTGCTTCTTGCTAGTCTCTGCTATTATGCTTCCTCAAGCAACTTTGCTGTTTACATCATGTCCTTAGAGCAGGGCCAGATCAGCAAGGCCCAGTGGATAGTCCATGAGGCTGTTATAAAATCCTTGTTTGGTCAAGTACATTGCTACAGCTGTCCACCAGGACCCCAGGTCCCTTTCCCCTACACTGCTCCCTAACAGGTCATTCCCCAACTCATACTCATACCTGGGGTTGTTCTTGATCACATGCAAGACTCTACACTTGCCCTTGTTACATTTCATTAAATTTTTCCCTGCCCAACTGTCCAGCCTGTCCAGGTCTCGCTGGACAGCAGCACAGCCTTCTGGTGTGTCAGCCACTCCTCCCAGCTTAGTGTCATCAGCAAACTTGCTGACAGTCACTCTATTCCCTTATCCACATCGTTAATGAATACATTGAATAGTACTGGTCCCAATACCGACCCTTGAGGGACTCCACTAGATGCAGGCCTACAACTAGACTCTGCCACTTTACCACAACTCTCTGGCTTCTTTCCTTCAGCCAGTTCACAGTCCACCTCACTACCCAATCATCCAGTTTCTTTTGTGTCCATCTTGAGGAGTTTCTCACAAGGTGGTATATCACTTCTGGTTTATTTGTACATTAGTGGAACCATTATTCTGTTCAGCAAGGCAGTCACTTATGCAACAGCAATTATAGTTGCAACGAACAAGAAAATCACAATAGAAAGTTCACACATCTCTGGCATGAATCATGACCTGCTAAACAACAATATAGAGTTTGAGCTGCTCCCAGAGAATAATAATATGGAACAATTTATTCATTGTAATTGTATGCGAAGTGCCAAATCTACCCAAGCAGCAGAGAACATCACCCACCAGGAACCCTGAACTATCAATGTACATGTGCACACAGGAAGAACTATTAGCCTTGTTCCAGCTACTGCCTCGCAATACCCAGGTTCCCTAGAACTAGTGCTGGATTGACAGGACTTGAAGACTCCACTCATAGCCACATGTAAATCTGAGGGTTTATGTCCCATCTCAAAACACGAGGCAAGACCGGTGCTATTTGACTACTTGTATTGCAGAATATAAGGGGAAGGGAAAGACTAACTGTAGTTTAAGCCAGTGCTGTTACAGCAATCTTCTCACTCTGCTATGCCAAACCTTATCATGAGAGTTGGAAGTGGTGGTATGAGTTTGGTCCCTGAACAGCTGAACGTAGCTGAATATTGTTAGTATAGACATAGTTGCCTGATGGGATATTAAAATATGAGTATCAGTGGAAGTAATAAGCATTTAAAGTTAACAGTTTTCACTACCAAATATAGAGGTTGCAAAGAATGCCTGGGAATCAAATTGGTACCGTTTATTTTTAGATTAATTGAGTTTGTGACCAATATTTTAAAATCAGCTGGAAGACCTGGTGCATTTTATTAATGCACAAATATTTCTTCCCCTTGTGCAACTCCTTGAAAGGCAAATCAGAAATAAAATGACACTAAACTGGGAAAAGGGCTTTATTTCCCAGAGGCTATGGCCTAATTCAAATGGAAAATGCTGCTATCAGATTCTCCTCTTTTGTCACTTTCAACAATAGACAAGTAATAGACATACTTCAACCTTCCCTCTGAACTACCACAAAAGCTAAGCCTCTAATAGCCCTGTCAGAACAACAGGCTGTTTCACCTTCATGTATCTGTACATCTTGATTGCTTTGGTTTAGAGAGCTCTGGATGTAGGGCTGCAAAGAGAAGAGATCTGTCAAAACTCCTGAAAACCAGAAATCTCAGAAGGAAAATCTGGATAACTGAATGGAAGAGAAAGAATAGTTTTCCATGGTGATCAGTCAATTTCAGTGCTCCCTGGCCTTTAATGGCTATTAGGTGCACTTCAAATTTTGATAGAAATAATAACAAATATATAACATATGGCTGGGAATAACATTCTTAGCTCTCACAGTTATCTCAGTTTTTAATTTTAAATTCCCATGATGATATCAGAATTTCACCCAGTCAACATAAATAGGGTGAGGACCACTCATTAAGGCACCTTCCTGTTTTTCACTGCTGTAATGTCTCAGCTTCTACCAAAGGAATGAAGAATGATGAAATTAAATGAAATTCTCACCATCTTCGGTCAGAAAAGGAGAGGCTTAAACCAATAGGAAGGATTTTTTTTTCATAATTTGGTTTTATTTGCCTTTCATGAATATTTAAAAGGGATGGGATTCCCCAGTGGAAAGCAGGAACGTGCAGTGTTACCACGTCAGACACAGCTGTAAATCTGTACAAGACCAGATGCTGCAACCTGAGAGAGCCACTGGGCTTGTGAGGCTGCTGGTTGCAGTTTGTGCTCCTCTGTGATCTACACACCAGAGCCAACTTCCCAGACTGGATTCTGGAGCAGAAGAAAGGCTGCTGTAATACACAACAACCAAAAGGCCCACACTTATTAGCAAGGCACCAAATTCAGAACAACTCTATTAGAAAGTATGCTGTTCCTAACTGTCCTGATATATATGATACTAAGACAGAAAACACTGCGAAGTCTGAAATGTCTCTCAGAAACACTACAGTCCTGATGGTCCGGCCTGTATTTCTCAGCCTGCCAGTTTTACTTATAGGTGTGAAAATAACCAGGGTGCTTGAGTATATCCATCTCTTCCATTCCTGATTGCACTGAAGAATGGAAACAAAACTATATAACATCATGCCACGGAACATCACATCTTGCCTCCTTCATGAGTTTTAAAACTCATATTTAATGTTTGATTCTCTACCTTTCAGATTCTTGACTCATGTGACAGAGACAATTACACTGTAACAAATCCATATGCTGTATATTTGGAGGGAACAGCATAGTTATATGTGGGGATTCATTTTCAGATTATTGATTGTTGTAACTTAGTCTCTACTCCGTTAAATGAAGAATGAATTTAGCCATCTGCTGGCTGTAGTTCACTTTTAATATTATCCTCTGAAAGGCAATGGTTCTACAACATGATACCCCACTGAGCTGAAGCTGTGAAACTCTGACTTCAATAGAAGCAGGCTTGGGATTTTGGCCAGCACTTGAGAAACTTATCACCGTGCAACTTAGCTCGCTCCTCATGATGCTTAGAGGGCTTCAAACAAACAGATGAGCAACAGAGTCTAGTAATAGACAATCTGCTCTGCACAACAAAGTACAGGTGAAAGCACAAAGCATTTCTCCAGCTGTTCCTTGTAACAGGGATCTTGTAAACCAAGGTGTTGCAGTTAGGTCTGTGACATTAAATCTAAACCATTAACAGACATTAGGTCTATCACATGCCAAAGATAATAAAAATGCAACCTTGTGCTGAAGAAAGGTACCTTTCAGCACTTTAAAAATAATTCTTTTCTATCCTTCCATGAGGTACTTTGCAAAGAGTAAATTTCAGTTATTACTACAGTAATAACATTTCCCCCTTATTTCCTTCTGTTCTATGCTGAAGTAGGACTGTTAATGCCCTGCACTGGACCTTCTACTTTACACGCATTGCAAAATCTCCGTCTTTATAAAAAACAACACAACTTAATTTAAATGTCAACATCCATAACTATGGTTTATCACCTGCTTTTTGCTGCTGTACCCAAGCTGCGCTGTAATGTACAGTAGGCAAGCAGTCAAGAGGATAGGTTGGATGAAGAGCATTTTTGTTACCTGCACGGGCACACAGAATGGTCTAGAACCACTTAGATTTTTATAAATGCTACAGATATTTAAATTTACTCCCTTCTTTACATTCTGTCATCTCATTTCCTATCATTTCAGTCCAATTCAGTTATATGTAGCTTCAAAAGCTTTTCATTCCAGAGTGTCTTGTTCTTGTGTTCTTCTCACAGTGTGTGGTTTTTAATCTCATGAAAACAGGTTCTGTTCCTGTTGTGTGTACAAATCTATAAACCCAAATTTATAACTGTCATAGTTTAGCCCCAGTGCCCCCTAGTCGGCAGCTAAAACCTTCCCCCACCGCTGGTGGGATGGGAAGGAGAATCAGAAAACAAAGGCAAAATTCGTGGGTTGGGATAAAACCAGTTTAACAGAACACCAAAGAAAAAAAAAAGCAACGAATAAGCAGTTACAACAGCAATAATGAAAGAACCTGCAAAAGCAATGGTTACACAGAACAAGCGGATCCATGCTGTGGTCCCACTGCACGGCAGTCCCGCAGCAGCGGTAAGCAGGCTCCCACCGCAGGTCGTGCTGAAACTCTCCTGTTGCCTTGGCCATAGTTCATGCTGAAACCACTCCCCCACTGCCCCAAACTGCAACTCATGCCAGAAATACAAAAGCACCAAACCATGTGGTCAAGAAGGAGCTGACCCAGGCCACACTCCTGGCTTCTCACCTTTATACCTGAGCTTGACCTCATAAGGTATTGAATACCTGGATGTCCTGGCAATGTAGAAATGAACCCCATCTTGACCGACCCAGCACATTCCATCCCGTATTCTATATTATTTATGTCATGCTCAGGTCTTACATGTACCCACATGCTTCAACTACCTACCGCCTTTAGGGTATACATGTACACACATATATATATACACATATACACACAGATATTTTCTCCCTTAGTTCATGGCATAGTCTCATTCCTTTGGAATGTTCATTGAGTTTATGATTTTGGACTCTGTCTGTCTGGGCAGGCAGGAAAGATGGAGTGCCATGTTGGACTGTTGTATTGCTGCATCTGGAATGTGTAGTTTGTGCTCACAGTTTGCATGTCAAAGGCATTGGTCTCAAGGAGATGGCTGGATACCAGTTGTTGGAGACAGTTCTGGTTCCATTATTGCTGCATTTTTTTAGTTTTATTGAAGTTCATTCTTCATTAACCTAAAAGACAGTTACTGAATATTGTTAGTCTGGTGTATAGTATTACACAGCAATTATCATCATACAATTCACATCACGGGAGTATTCTCACCATAATCAAACCAAATCCCCCTGAGGTACACATCGAACTCCTCCAACCCTTAGCATTACCCACCAAGTATACCCAGGTCCCTGAGCAAAAGCAATCCCATGGATGGGTTTGCCATTGCCCAGGGCAGAAGTAACACTGACTGTTTTCCCCAACATGTTCTTGATTCGCATCACAGGGACTTTATCTCCCACTATGGTGTGTGGAGCATGGACAGCTTGATTGGTGGATCCCCTGGTGTTAACTCACCAGGTGGCCTTTGCTGAATTTGAATCTCAGTTTCTAAAAGTTCCACTACTCATTGCTGTTAGTGTAGTCTTTAACAGTCCGTTGTGCTGTTTAATTTTCCTGAAGGCTAGAGCATGAAAGGGGATGTGATATACCCACTCAATGCCATGCTCTTTGGCCCAAGTGTCTATGAGGTTGTTCCAGAAATGAGTCCCCAGAATAACTCAATTCTCTCTAGGGTGGCATGTCACCATAGGACTTGCTTTTCAAGCCCCAGGATAGTGTTTCGGGCAGTGGCATGGGGCACAGCAAATGTTTCCAGCCATCTGGTGGTTGCTTCCATAGCACTTGCCATGTCGGGTTTGTGGGCATGTAATACAGTCAATCTTCTAGGCCTCCCCACATTTATACTTAAGCCATCAGCCCCCATACCACACAGGCTTTAACTGTTTGGCTTGTTTGATTGTAGTGCATGTTTCACAATTGTGAATTACCTGTGCACTAGTGTCCATGGTCAAGTCCACCCTTCAATCATGAGCCCATCTATATGTTGCATCCCTTCTTTGGTGACTTAGGGCATCATGGGCCAACTGAGCTATAAATAATTCACTTTTGTGTTGCCAGTCCAAATCTACCTGAAACACTAATCTTGGCAGCTTGATCCACCTGATGGTTGTTTTGACGTTCTTCAGTGGACTGACTTTTAGGCACATGGGCATCTATGTAGCACATTTTTACAGGCAAGTTCTCTAGCTGGGCAGCAATGTCTTGCCACAATTCAGCAGCCCAGATGGGTTTGCCTCTGTGCTGCCAGTTGCTCCTCTTCTGTTGCTGTAACGACTCCCACAGGACATTTGCCACCATCCATGAAGCAGTATAGAGATAAAGCACTGGCCATTTTTCTCATTCAGCAATGTCTAAAGCCAGCTGGTTCCCTTTTACCTGTGCAAACTGACTTAATTCACCTTGCACTTCAGTGGCTTCTGCAACTCGCCATGTGGGACTCCATACAGCAGCTTTCCATTTCCGATGCTTTCCCACAATATGACAGGATCCACCAGTGAATAGGGCATATTCCTTCTCATCCTCAGGTAACTTATTATACAGTGGGGCCTCTTCAGCACGTGTCACATCCTTTTCTGGCAATACTCCAAAATCTTTACCCTCTGGCCAGTCTGTGATCTCTTCTAAGATCCCTGGATGATCAAGGTTCTCCATTCAAGCCTGTTGCATGATCAATGAGACCCACTTACTCCACATGGCATCAGCTACATGATGAGTAGGGGAGACCTTCTCTTTGAACATCCAGCCCAACGCCGGCAGTTGAGGTGCCAGGAGGAGCTGTGCTTCAGTACCAACCACTTCAGAAGCAGTTTGAACTCCTTTGTATGCTGCTAATATCTCCTTTTTAGTTGGAGTGTAGCGGGCCTCAGATCCTCTGTATCCCTGTCTCCAAAACCCCAGAGGTTAACCTTGAGTCTCCCCCTGGTGCTTTCTGCCAAAGGCTCCCGGTAGGGCCATTCTCCCCAGCTGCAGTGTAGAGCACATTTTTAACACCTTGTCCTGCCTGGACTGGTGCAGGAGCCATGGCATGGACTATCTCCCGCTTAATTTTTTCAAAGGCTTGCTGCTGCTCAGGGCCTTACTTGAAATCGTTCTTCTTCTGGGTCACCTGACAGAGAGGGCCCACAATCTGACTGTAACTTGGAATGTGCATTGTCCAAAACCCCACAACCTCCAAGAAAGTCTATGGTTCCTTTTTATTAGTTGGTGCAGACACAGCTGCTGTTTTATTGACCACATCCATTGGAATTTGAGGACGTCCGTCCTGCCATCTTACTCCTAAAAACTGAATCTCCTCTGCAGATCCCTTGACCTTACTTTGTTTTATAGCAAAACTGGCTTGCAGAAGAATCCTCTTACCTTTCTCTAAAACTTTTTCTGCTGTGTCACCCCACATGCTGAAGTCATCAATGTATTGCAGGTGTTCTGGAGCTTGGCCCTGCTCCACTGCAGTCTGGATGAGTCCATGACAAATGGTGGAGCTCTCTTTCCACCCCTGGGCAGTCAGTTCCAGGTATATGGGATGCCCCTCCAGGTGAAAGCAAACCGTGGCCTGCACTCTGCTGCTAACAGAATAGAGAAAAATGCATTAGCAATGTCAGCTGTCACATACCTACTTGGCTACTTTGGACTCCAGTTCATTCTGGAGCTCTAGCATGCCCAGCACAGCAGCACTTAGTGGTGGTGTGACTTCATTCAGGCTGCGATAGTCTGCTGTTAATCTCCCCTCTCCACTGGGCTTCCTCACTGCCCATACAGGACTATTAAAGGGTGAGTGACTTACTGATCACTCCTTGGCTCTCCAGTTGACAAATCAGCTTATGGATAGAAATCAAAGAGTCTCGATTAGTGCGATATTACCGCCAGTGCACTGTTGTGGTAGCAATCAGCACCTGTTGGTCTCTGACCCTCAGCAGTCCTACAACAGAAGGGTCCTCCGTGAGACTGAGCAAGGTAGATAGCTCTTTGATGTCCTCTGTCTCCAGAGCTGCTATGCCAAAATCCCACCAGTACCCTTTTGGGTCCTTGAACTACCCTTTTCTGAAGCACTCTATACCAAGGATGCATGAACATCTGGGCCAGTCATAACAGGGTGCTTTTCCCAGTCCTTTCCAGTCAGACTCACCTCGGTCAGACTCATTCTCCCTGGATGAGGGATTGAGTGCACACTTAGTGAGTTTGCAGATGACACCAAATTGGGTGGGAGTGTTGATCTGCTGGAGGGTAGGAAGGCCATACAGAGGGATTTGAATTGTTGGGCTGAGGCCAACTGTATGAGGTTTAACAAGGCCAAGTGCTGGGTTCTGCACTTGGGTCACAACAACCCCAGGCAGCACTACAGGCTGGGGGATGAGTGTCTAGAAAGCTGCCTGGCAGAAAGGGACCTGGGGGTGTTGATTGACAGCCAGCTGAATATGAGCCAGCAGTGTGCCCAGGTGGCCAAAAAGGCCAACAGCATCCTGTCTTGGATCAGGAATAGCATGGCCAGCAGGACTAGAGAAGTGATTGTGCCACTGTACTCAGTGCTGATGAGGCCCTACCTTGAATACTGTTTTCAGTTTTGGGCCCCTTACTATAGGAAAGATGTTGAGGTACTGGAGAGAGTGCAGAGGAGGGCGACTAGGCTGGTGAGGGGCCTGGAGCACAAGTCTTATGAGGAACGGTTGAGGGAAGTGGGGCTGTTTAGCCTGTAGAAAAGGAGGATGAGGGGAGACCTTGCTGTCTACAACTACCTGAAAGGAAGTTGTAGCATGGAGGGTGTTGGTCTCTTCTCCCAAGTAACAAGTGATAGGAGAAGAAGACATGGCCTCAAGTTGCACCAGGGGAGGTTTAGATTAGATATTAGGAAAACATTCTTCATGGAAAGGGTTGTCAGGCATTGGAACAGGCTGCCCAGGGAAGTGGTGGAGTCACCGTCCCTGGAGGTTTTTAAAAGGCATTTAGATGGGGTTCTTAGGGACATGATTTGGTTCTAGAGTTAGGTTATGGTTGGACTCAATGATCTGGAGGGTCTCTTCCAACCAAAATCATTGGGATTCCCCAGTCACTCCAGAAAATCTGATGGGTTCTGACCTTCAGAGTTTGATGGAATTAGAGTACATTGGGCCCTGGTGTCCACTAGAGTCTTGCACTCTTGTGGCTCTGATGTTCCAGGCCATCAAATCCACACAGTACAATAAACCCAGTTATTCCTCTCCTCCATCTGGCTGGAGGCAGGGCCCCTCTAGTCCTGGTCGTGATACTCATTGCCCCCTTTTTGCAAGAATGAATCAGAAGTGCCTTCAAGAGGGTCAGAAGTGCCTTCAAGAGGGTCAGAAGCAAGATCAGCTCTTCTACTGTATCTGGGGAACTGCCCGATATGCCAGGATTTTTCCTGGCATAATCTCTAGGAGGTTGTCTTTCCTTTCAACTCATGTACCTGTGCCTCTAGGACTGAGGTAGGTTTCCCATCTCACCTCCCCATGTCTTCTCCATGGTCATGCAGGAAAAACCACAGGGTGCCCTGTTTTGTATACCCTCTATATTCTCTCTCGGTTGGAGATATGCTCATTCCAAGTAGCTGAGACCTTAGGCCATACAGGTGGGGAGCAAAAGTTGTCTTCAAAATGCTGGAACTCTCAGGATAGTTTTTCAGCTAGCACGTCTGGCGGTTTCTCCACAGCCAAGATGCAGGCCTGCAGGGAGGAATATAGACTTCCCTCGTATTGCCAGAGATGGCCAGCCAATTCATCCACCGTTTGTCCCTTGCCTTCTTTCCAGGACATTACTGCCAATGAGCTAGCATAGGATGATGCACTCTGCAGGAACTTTGGCCACATGGGTTGTGTGCACTGGATTTCATCGGGATCTGCGGGTAAATTGTCTTTATTGATGTCATTATAAATCACTTCCAGCACAGCCTCAAGTACTGGATACCTTTCTCCATGGTAGTCCACTTGCCTGGGTGACAGGTAATGTCTTCCTTGAAGGGGTACCTTTCCTTCATGCATGACAGAAGTCGCCTCCAGAGGCTGAGGGTTTGTGCCTTTTTTCCAATTGCCTTGTCAATGCCCCCTTCCCCAGACAGGGATTCTAGTTGTTCAGCTTCCCTACTCTCTAATTCCAAGCTACCAGCCTCGTTACCCCAGCATTGGATCAGCCAAGCAACGATGTGCTCACCATCCTGGCAGCTGAAATCCTTTTGCATATCTGGCAGCTCACCTTGGGACAGAGATCAGGTGATTATCTCTGTTTCTGCCTCCTCCTCCTGTTTTTGTGATGGGACTGGGTCATCATCTTCCCTCACTAAGTGAACTGATTTCTTTGTGTGGTTTTTTTGTTTTGTTTTGTTTTGTTTTGTTTTTTTTATGGACAAGGGCAACAGTTACAGACACAGATTGGTCCTCTGGTTCAGCTGAGGCACCTGCTTCCTGGGTCTGGGTAGCCACAGTGCCTGTCACCGGGGTCTGAGCAGCTGCAGCATTTGGCACCAGGGTGGGAGTAGCCATAGTGCCTGTCACTTTGTTACCCCCTGGCTTTGCCCTGGAGGTGCTGCATTATGTTGAGCAGTGTTTGATAGATACTGGCCAGGGCCCAGCACAGTGCAGTAAGTTGTGCTTCTTTGGAACAGCCAGCGCATTTTCCTTTTAAATATTCTATCACCTCATCAGGTTCCTGCAGTTGTTCAGAAGTGAAACTCCAAATCATCAGAGGTGAGAAATTCTCTAGATACCTGCCCATGTTATCCCACATGCCATTCCACCCATGACCATACAACCTCAGGGCAGATCCGTGGGCACTATTCTTAACACATCCTTTTGTAGCCTTGTATATCACCTGACACAGATTCAGAAGACATAACAACAAGAGCATGCTAGCTTCAATATTACCAGGGTGTTCAAAATCCTCAAAAACTGTTGCACCTAAGCCAGAGGTGAAGAAACAGGAGGAAATTCCCCCGCCATCTGTCTTCTCCATAGACTGGGTGCGATTACCAATGAATTCAGAGGGATGGCACCCAAGGTACAGAAATATCATCAATATCTTATAAAAATACCAATAAAGATGTGTAAGAAACAAAATCATGATCTCATAGGTTGATATCATACAGGACAGCAATATGATAAACCTAATCCTTTCCCCAGATGTAATAAAAAGCCCCACAGGGAACACATGGGGCATAAAGGAATTCAGATGACACAGCCACCCGGGCAAACAAAGAAACATTGTGACCACTTAACTAATAGAGTAAACTTGAACACACTCATGTCAGCTCTGTCCTTATCCCAACCCTTTTATTTCTCCTGGATGGCTCACCAAAAATGACTGTAGTACTTTAGCCCCAGCCCCCTGCCAGCTGGCAGCTAAAACTCCCTGCCACTCACTCACCCCTTCCCTGCCCCCGGTGGATGGGAAGGACAATCAGAAAACAGAGGCTGAGAAGGAGCCCATCAGGACCACCAACACGAGAGAGGTCATGCCCCTGGCTTCTTGCCTTTATACCTGAGCTTGACCTTATATGGTATTGAATAGCCAGATGTCCTGGCAATGTAGGAATTAACCCCATCTTGACTGATCCATCACAATAACCTATCCCATAATCTACACTAGCCTCAGGTTTATAAGTTTATCCTGTCATCGCCACCTCTATCTCCTGCATAGTACAAATATATGAAATATAACTGTCCATGTCTTACTATTAGAGAATAATATGGGTAGAAAGGCCCTCTGGAGGCCATCTAGTCCAGCATCCTACTCAGATAAAAGAGAACGTGAAAGCTAGATCAGGCTGCTAAGGACCTTCTCCAGCTGAGTTTTGCAGTCTACAAGGTTGGAGACCACACAGACCCTCTAAGCATTTGTTTCAGTGCTTAGCCTCTGTTAGGGGGAAAAACGATTTCCTTATACCAAACTGGAAATTTGCTTGCTTAATTTCTGACCTCTCACTAAGAAGATTCTGGCTTTTCCCCAAAGAGTGCCCCATTAAGAATCTTGACAGGATATAGTATCCTGGCTCAGATCAACAAAGGTATCACGGTTCTTACCTTGTATTTACATTTTGATATCTGAATTAATTTTTAACTTTCAAATGAATAACAGAATTGCAAACCTTTGTGATCTTTGCCGTCCTTCTTGCTACTCTGTGTTATTTCTGCAGCAGCCTAAATATGCCAACCATGCCTCTATCATACTGAAGACCTGCTTGCGTCTTTTGCTTTGACTTTCTGAGGATTTAGACACTTAGTGTATAACCAAGTTCCTTGTACAACTGCTCAGTCTCAGTTGCTCTGGAGAGAGGCTTTATTTTAAAGTGAACAAGGCCTCAGATTTCAGAACATGTCTCCGTTTTTTTCACAATATTTTTACTATCATCATTACCTTAGGTAACCTTGCATGTAGCAGTTGTAATGCACTCTAAGCTATACTTGTCTGTAAAGGATAATTAATTTCCTGCTGATAAGAAATAGACAGGTTTGTCTATGACAGTTTGATCTGGCATTTCAGATGCTCTGTGTAGAAAGTTCAGAGCAGCACTTGACTTTGAACTGGCTGAAAAAGGAATAGCTTCAAAGTAAGCAGTTTTAAGAATCAGTTCTCTCTCCCAATTTTCTTACAGAGTCTGTCTCTGGCTACATTTGCAGTTTTAGAGTTTAGAGAGATTTGCAGTTGCATTGAACTCATAGTTATCTGCAATTTAAAATAAACTGAGCCTAGTTTTTATCAAGCAGAAAGTAGATTCTGCTTCAGATTCTGCAGCTGAGGAACTGCCTATTTCATCCTGATTTTCAAAAATATTACAATATAAAGTCTCCATCAAGAAAAACAAAATCCACAGTGAAAGGCAAACATTCTTTTACTGGTCCCGAAAACATGTACCTAATGCAGACGTATGTAACATCCTTGTCTCCAAGCAGTTGAATGTTTGTCTCATCTGGTCTCAGTTGGAACCCCTTCATTAATGGCTATTTTGCACTTCTTGTGAACTTCACATCCTTAGCATAAGAAGGTTTTTCCACGACTCTTTGTAATCCAGCAGACAAATACAGAGAGGATTACAGGGCAAGGTAACTGCAAAAATTTGATAGTGTGTACACCAACGAGAAAAATGTTGGCATATAACCTCAAGTATGTAATTGAAAGTATGAAGATTAAATCTCGAAGGGTTGAGCTGTCAAGGTGTTTCTTGCAATGAATGGGCAAGGAGATAGTCTCTTAAGATAAATGCCTGCAGATGGACATTTTAAAACTAGACAGGACAGAAATACAAACACCAATTGGAAACAGTTGTATTCTGTGTGGGAGGTGAACAGGGTGAGGTAATAGAGTAAAAACCATCAGAAATAGAAAGGACACATAAATAAAGCACTTCTGGATCTCTAGGGATAGAAGGTGTTACAGGAACATAAAACACTAGTATTCGTGTTTCACAGAGGGACCAAAGATACCATCAAAAGATGACACATTTAAATCTTTAATTGAAGAAGGGAAAAAATTGGGGTTTTTTTGTGTTTGGTGATTTTTTTTAATATATATATTGAAGTAAGCTGAACTAAGCTAATTGGTGCTAGAACTAGGTTAGTTGTTGCTATTCAGAGAGAGTACAAGGGATTAATGTCTCACAGTATCAAGCTATAGGAGACAGAGTGAACTTCACAGGAGTATGCAGGAGAGGCTCAGGCAAATCTAGTCCCCACTGGGAAACTACTAAGTCTGAAATTTTTTTAAAAAGTACAAGAGGAGGTGATGTATTTTAAGCAGGTTTGTTCTTAATATATGAAGCTCTTGATGACTTGTGAAGCTGTAGCATCTTGCTCGGTCTTTCTCAGTTTTCAGCATTTTGCTTCACGTCAAGGATGAAAGATGTAGAAGTACTTATGGGCCAAACCATGGTCTGTGTCTCATGTTTGTGAAACATTCTGTCTTCCGCCTTAGGTGCTACAGGTGTTAAATCTGAGTCAAGGGGGTGTGAGCATTCCGGCTCTATGGTGTTGGAGATGCAATATGCAAGGAAAAATGAAGTGCAATGGACCAGGGGGTGTTGGTAGCACATAGCTCCCACATCTCCCAACACCAGAAAACTAAATTAAGGGATCATATATCCCTCACAGCTCCCTACAGTGCTTTCTGGACATGCTGACTCTCAACATCAGATACTTTCAGATATTGCGAGCATTCTTAGACCTATCTCATCAATACAGTCAGAAACATTACCTGACAATTAAGAATCAATTGTGAGTGCTGTCCTTGTTGGCAACTCTGTGTTCAAAATAATTCCATTATGAGCTCTTCTTTGCAGGGGAACTTTTTATTTATCACAGCTTACCTCTCACAAAGCTGTAGCAGTTTGACAGAAGAAGACACTAAAGAAGAAAACCTAGCTCTTAACTGCCTTGTGTTAATGTTTGGAGTCACACACTTCAGCCGACACCAATAATTTGCTGTTACTTTGCACTGATGTAGGTATCTACAGAGGAATATCAAGGAAAATGCCATTAAGGAAATTTTCCAAGACAGCAAATAAAGAGCCAGGAGCAGAAGGGAGCCTAAATTTCATTTATTATATCCCATGTGTCTTCGGTCTTACTATCTCCTAGGTAGCCACAATAATATCACTATGCTAGACATAGAGAAAAATGTTTGCTTTTAATGATGCCTCTTAAAAATATTCCATGTTCTCCTAGGTTTGCCCTATCCCATCCCAGCCTCCTCAGCCTGCTGTTGTTCCAAAGCCAGTTCAATCTGTTATACATGTCCCATTGCAACCAAGCTGCCCGGGCCGAGGCAAGATGGCAAAGCTCATCAGTCCAGAAGAGATGACATCCAGAGATTATTATTTTGATTCCTATGCTCACTTTGGAATTCATGAGGTAATATTTCTTTATTTCAGTAACTATTATTATTGTTATTATTGTTATTATTTTTATTGTTGTTGTCACTGTTGTTATTTTCTTTAATTTTTTAAGTTATTTATCCCCCTCACACTTGCTTATGACTATATTCCTCTGCCTTTCCTCAGAAGATTGTATTATCTGCTTAAGTGCCAAAGATATCACCCACTTCTCTAGGGACCTGTACTGAAAACCTCTGTGTCCCTTAGAATCTTACGTAGATGTGTTCTCTACGGAGCTCATATTAGCTATCTGTACAGTGGTGATCTTCATTAGTGCCTCAATATAGTGCATTTATGAGGGCTGCACACATGGAAAATACCTTATTGCTAAGTTAGGTCTTTTGTTCTCTTGCGTATTTGAGCACAGATGCCAGCAGAACAGCTACTCAACTGACATGAGAAGCCAAGTAATTTCTTGAACTCCTGGCATGTTACTTAAGTGTACAGGCTGCATTAATGGGAACGTATATCTCAATATCCTCCAGTAAGTACACTCCTGGAAAGAATTCAAAATACATGGTGGACCATATTTGCCATCAAAAAGTTGACTGTAGACCAGTTCTAAAGATGACACTACTATCATAAATTTATGTGACCCAATAAGATGGGATCTTAAAGACTAGAATGCAAAAAGGCCAACAATGTGAAATCCGTGGCACTTTTCACAAACCGCACAACAAACAGAATCTATTTCCATTACTCTAGTAATAGCTTGTGGGCATATACATAAACAGAAGATTTCTGTCTGCTGGTTACATCTTGCCAGTGTAGCCTTCAGAAATTCAATCCAAGAATGGAATAAGGTAGAGGAACAACTGAGTGAGAAGTAGACCCAAGTGAAATATTGAAGACACACCAGAGACCTCAAATTAGATTGAGATCCTAACGGATGGATGCAGCTCTATAGGTTTCAGGGAGCGCAGGGAGTACCTGCAGCCTCTTGCTGAGGCTGGGAAGCAGGACATTGCCTCCTTGCCTGCACGAAATCTGTACTGGTAGAGGATCTGTGGCAATAAGCAAAGGAGCTGCTAGAGGAGGTTGGCACTCTTTGCAACATCAGGGACATGAGGAAGAGACTGACTGGATTTTCTTCAAGATCCTGAATATACAAGAGCCTAAATTCCCAACTGTACTGAAAAGAGGGGCAGTCAGAGTCTCTACTCATCAGGTTTACAAATGGATACTCCTCTGATCGTGAAGCTGGAAACTTGTGAAGTCTGGCAATAGGAAGAAGGCTCCTGATCCACCTGCAGACCTCTAGCTACAGAATAGGTTCAGTGCCTTTACTGTAGATAAGGGGCAGGAAATTCTATCCAATGAAGCATCAGAACCAGCTGGCCCTGAGCCACGCAGAAGCACTGGGAGGAAGCAACAAGTGACAGTAGTGGAAGTCTCAATCCTGCTACGGACAGGCTCCCATATGCTGATCTGACCTGCTGGTCTAGGCATATGGGTCTGCGACATTGTTGAGAGGCTTCTGACATTTGTCCAGCCCATAGACCAGCTTTGGTTTACTCATGCTGTTCCTCCACACAAGCACCAATGAGACTTGGAGCATATGAAGTATGACTACACAGGTCTTAGGATGGTGATCAACAGCAAGGCGTGCCACGTGTTTTTTTGCCTTAATTCTAACAGTGCAAATAAGGACTTGAGGAGAAGTACTTCTGCAGGTCCACAACTGGTTATGCAGCTGGTGTCAATCACAAGATTTTAGCTTTTATGTCTATGAGACCGTCTTTGAGGATTAAGGTCTGCTAGGAGAAGATGGAATCCACCGGACAAACTAGGCCAGAAGTATCTTTGATAAGAGGCTGGCCCACCTGGTGAGGAGACCTTCAAACTAAGAATGATAGAGGAAAGAGATGGTGACCCATGTGACAGCACATGGGAAAGTGGTGGGCCGAGTTGGTAAGCAAAAGATACAGAGTGGTGTGGACAAGACCTCATAGTCGGTCAATAAAACAGAGCAGAAGGGGCCCACCCCAAGTGTAAGCACACAAACAAGGAAGTACCAAGATGCATTATTACAAGGGAAGGTCTCATAGATTTTCTGGAAAATCAACATGACAGAGATCCTCTCTGCAGTGCCTGTACACTAATACATGTAGCCTGCCAAATTGAACATGAGGAATTACAAATGAGTGCACAGTTGCATGGCTACAGTCTCACAGGGATCAGAGAGATGCTGTGCTCACATGACTGGAACGCCACAATAGCTGGATACAGGCTCCTTAGGAGGGACGAACTGGGAAGGTGAAAAGGGAGACAGGGCAGCTGAATGCATGGTGTCATGTCCACTGTGGGACAGATGATGTTCCAGCTGAGAGCTTTTGGGTCAGGATTAAACTGCAGATCAATATTGTTGACATTGTTGGGGGTGTCTGCTATGGACCACCTAATCAGGATGAAGTAGGTGAGGTCTTCTTCAGACAACTGAAAGAAGTCTCATATTTGCATGAGACATGAGTCTGACTTCTGGTCTATGGGAGATTTTAATCAACCCAATATCTGCTGAAAGGCAACAAACAGGACATAAATAATCCAGGACATTTTTTGGATGCATGATGATAAATTCCTGGCACAGATGACCTGAATCAGTGTGGGGGGTGTGGGTTGTGTGTGGTGGCCCACTGGTCCTGATAATTACTAAAGAGAATGAATCAGGCTTGGCTGCAGTGACCAGGAGATGGTGAAGTTCAGGATCCTGAGAGCATGGATGCTTTCTCAGGATCCATCCATTCCATGCTATTTGTCTTGTTGACAACACTGGGTTTCAGAAGAGCAGTCTTCATCCTTTTCAGGGATGCTTGGAAAAAGCTCATGGGAGATGGTCTTGAAGAGAAGAAGGGTCCAGGAAAACTGACCTCCTCCAACATGCAGAAAGTCAAGCAGCAGCATCAGAAGGCCTGCATGAACGAACAAGAAGCTTCTGAGAAAATTCAAACAAAAGAAGAAGCATATAAGAGGCATAAGGGTCAGGTGACCCAGAAGTAATTTCAGGGCCACAGTTAGGAAAGATAAGTTATATCTGGACATGAATCTGGCAAAGGATGGGAAAAGTAACAAAGCAGGGCTTCTCTAGGTGTAGTAACAGCAAAATGACAACTGGGGAAAACGTGGGACTGTTGCTGAATGAGGCAGTGTATCTGGTGACGAAAGACACGGAAAATTACTTCCTCTCTCTCTCAATCTCTCCTCACATGGGCAACAAACAGGAGGATCTGGAAGCCATCATGCAGCAGAAAAGCTACAATATAGTTGCCATCATGGAAACATGGAGCGCTGCATTAGATGGCTATAAACTCTTCAGAAGGGACAGGCAAGGAAGGAAAGGAGGTGGGGTAGCCGTGTATATTAGTGAGTGTTTTGATTGTCTGGAGCTTGATGAGGGTGATGGTAGGTTTGAGTGCCTATGAGTGAGAAACAAGGGGAAGGGAAACAAGGTGGACATGCTGGTGGGGCTCTGTTACAGATCACCCAACCAGGATAAAGAGGCAGACAAAATATATAAGCAGCTGGGAGAAGTCTCTCGATCACTAGCCCTTGTTCTCGTGAGGGACTTCAACTTACCCAATGTCTGCTGGAAATACAACACAGCAGAGAGGAAACAGTCTAGGAGTCTCATGGAGTGTATGGAAGACAACTTCTGATACAGCTGGTCAGGGAGCCTAGTAGGAAGACGCCCAACAGACCTGTTGTTTCTGAATAGAGAAAAACTTGTGGGCAATGTGTTGGTTAGAGGTCACCTTGGGCATAGTGATCATGAAATTATTGAGCTTTCTATTCTTGGGGAAGTAAGGAGAGTGGCCAGCAGAACTGCTATCTTGAACTTGCGGAGGGCAGAATTTGGCCTCTTCAGGAAACTGGTTGATAGAATCCCTTGGGAGGCAGTCCTGAAAGGCAAAGGAGTCAAGGAAGGCTCGTTGCTCTTCAAGAAGGTAATCATCTTAGAGATGCAGGAGCAGGCTGTCCCCATGTGCTGGAAAGCGAGCCAGCAGGCAAGAAGGCCAGCCTGGCTGAATAGAGAAGTGCAGATGGAACTTATGAATAAAAGGAGAACTGAGAGCCTTTGGAAGGAGCAACAGGCTACTCAAGAGGAATACAAGAATGCCATGAAGTTATGCAGGGAGAAAATTAGAAAGGCCAAAACCCAGCTAGAGCTGAGCCTGGCTACTGCTGTAAATGACAACAAGAAATGTTTCTATAAATATATCAGAAACAAAAGGAGAGCTAAGGAGAATCTCCATCCTCTGGTGGATGCAGGGGGACACATAGTGACAGAAGATGAGAGAAAGGCTGAGGTACTAAATGCCTTCTTTGCCTCAGTGTTTAATAGTAAGACCAGTTGTGCTCCAGGTACTCAGCCCCTTGAGCCAGAAGACAGGGATGGGGGGCAGAACAAAACCCAAATAATCCCAGGGGAAATCATTAGTGACCTACTACACCACTTAGACACCCACAAGTCTATGGGGCCAGATGGGATCCATCTAAGGGTGCTGAAGGGCTGATAGAAGGATCCAGTGAATCACAGACCTGTCAGTCTGACCTCAGTGCCCAGGAAAGTCACGGAGCCGATCATCCTGGGTGCCATCACACAGCACATACAAGACAACCAAGCAATCAGGCCTAGTCAGCATGGGTTTATGAAAGGCAGGTCTTCTTTAACCAACCTGATCTCCTTCTATGACAAGGTGACTCGCTTAGTAGATGAGGGAAAGGCTGGGAATATTGTGTACTTAGACTTCAGTAAAGCCATTGACACTGTATCCCACAGCATTCTCCTGCAGAAGCTGGCAGCTCAGGGTCTGGATGGGTATACTCTTCAATGGATAAAGAACTGGCTGGAGACCTGGGCCCAGAGAGTTGTTGTCTACCTTGAGTTCAGCAAGGCTTTCAACACCATCTCTCACAACATCCTCATAGGCAAGCTCAGGAAGTGTGAGCTGGATGAGTGCACAGTGAGATGGTTCATCAACTGGCTGGATGGCAGAGCTCAGAGTGTTGTGATCAATGGTGCAGAGTCTGGTTGGAGGCCTATAGTTAGTGAGGTTCTGCAGGGGTCAGTATTAGGTCCAGTCCTGCTCAACCTGCTCACTGTTCGTCAGTGACCTGGATGAAGAGACTGAGTGCACCCTCAGCAAGTTTGCTCATGACACCAAACTGGGAGAAAGGGCTGACACTCCAGAAGGCTGTGCTGCCATTCAGTGAGACCTGGACAGGCAGAGAAGAACCTAATTAAGTTCAACAAGGGCAAGAGTAGGGTCCTGCAAGTGGGGAGGGATAACCCCAGGCACCAGTACAGGCTAGGGGTGAACCTGCTGGAAAGCAGCATTGCAGAAAAGGACCTGGGAGTTCTGGTCAACAACAGGTTGACCATGAGTCAATGATGTGCCCTTGTGGCCAAAAAAGTCAACAGCATCCTGGGGTGCATTAGGAAAAGTGTGACCAGCAGGTCGAGAGAGGTTATTCTCCCTCTCTATTCTGCCCTGGTGAGGCTGCATCTGGAATACTGTGTCCTCTTCTGGGCTCCCCAGTTTAAGAAGGACAAGGAATTACTGGAGGGAGTCCAGCGGTGGGCTGCAAAGATGATTAGGGGCCTAGAGCACCTTTCTTGTGAGGAGAGACTGAGAGAGCTGGGTCTATTCAGCCTGGAGAAGTGAAGGCTGAGAGAGGATGTTATCAATATTTACAAAAATTGGAAGGGTAGGTGTCAAGAGGATGGGACCAGACTTTTTTCAGTGGTGCCCAATAACAGGATGATGGCCAACAGGCACAGACTGAAGCATAGGAGGTTCCATCTAAACGTGAGGAGAAACTTATTTACTTCGAGGGTGACAGAGCACTGGAACAGGCTGCCCAGAGAGGTTGTGGAGTCTCCTTCTCTGGAGGCATTCAAAGCCCACACGGACACATTCCTATGCAATCTGCTCTAGGTGAACCAGCTTTAGCAGGTGGACTAGGCTAGATGATCTCCAGAGGTCCCTTCCAACCCTAACAGTTCTGTGACTCTGTGATTCTGTGAAAGACTTGTGGTGAATGGAGTAAAATCCAGCTGGTGGTTGGTTACGAGTGGTGTTCCCCAGGGATCAGTATTGGGGCCAGTTCTGTTTAATCTCTTTATCAATGATCTGGATGAGGGGATTGAGTGCACCCTCAGTAAGTTTGCAGATGACACCAAACTGTGTGGATGTGTTCATCTGCTTGAGGGTAGGAAGTCCACACAGATGGATCTGGAGCAGCTGGATCATTAGGCCGAGGCCAATTTTATGAGGATTAACAAGGCCAAGTGTCAAGTCCTGCACTTGGGTGACAACAACCCCAGGCAGCGCTACAGGCTTGGGGAAGAGTGGCTGGAAAGCTGCCTGGCAGAAAGGGACCTGGGGGTGTTGATTGACAGCCAGCTGAATATGAGCCAGCAGTGTGCCCAGGTGGCCAAAAAGGCCAACAGCATCCTGTCTTGGATCAGGAATAGCATGGCCAGCAGGACTAGAGAAGTGATTGTGCCACTGTACTCGGTGCTGATGAGGCCCCACCTTGAATACTGTTTTCAGTTTTGGGCCCCTTACTATAGGAAAGATATTGAGGTACTGGAGAGAGTGCAGAGGGCAACTAGACTGGCGAGGGGCCTGGAGCACAAGTCTGATGAGGAACGGTTGAGGGAAGTGGGGCTGTTTAGCCTGTAGAAAAGAAGGCTGAGGGGAGACCTCCTTGCTGTCTAGAACTACCTGAAAGGAAGTGTAGCCTGAAGGGTGTCGTTCTCTTCTCCCAAGTAGCAAGTGATAGGAAAAGAACACACGGCCTCAAGTTGCACCAGGGAAGGTTTAGATTGGATATTAGGAAAACATTCTTCATGGAAAGGGTTGTCAGGCATTGGAACAGGCTGCCCAGGGAAGTGGTGGAGTCACCATTCCTGGGGGTGTTTGAAAGGCATATAAACAAAGTTCTTAGGGACATGCTTTAGTGCTAGAGTTAGGTTATGGTTGGACTCAATGATCTTGAGGATGTCTTCCAACTGAAATGATTCTATGATTCCATGTTTCTATGTCAGATGCTCCAAACCCTTAATCTTCTTCATGGGCCTTCATTGGATCTTCTCCAACATCTCTTGTCCTGGTGATGTCTGGAGAACCAGAGCTGGACACAGGACCACAGATGTGGTCTCACCAGTGTTGAACCACCTCCCTTCACCTGCTGGTGATGCTTTTTTTAGTGCATCCTGAACTGCTGCAAGGGCACATAAATGATTCATGTTCAAATTGCTGTCCACCAGGTTCCCAAGGCCATTTTCAGCAAATACTGCTTGCTTTCCAGACAGCTAGCCTTCAGCCTGTACTAGTGCATGAGGTTATTCCTCCATATGTGCAGGAGTTTGCATTTTCCTTTGTTGATTTTATTGAGATTCTTGTCAGTTCTTTCTGTACCTTGTTGAAGTCTCTCTGATTTGCAGCACAACCACCTGGTGATTCAAGTACTCCTCCCAGTTTTCTATCAACTGCAAACTTGCTGAGACTGCACTCTTTCCCATCATCCAGGTTATTATTGAAGGTATACAACAGTACTGGTGTCAGTATTGACTCCTGAAGGGACACCGCTAATGACTGGCCTCCAGGAGGACTTGGTACTTCTGATCACAACTTTTTTAGAGCACTAGTTCAGTCAGCTTTCAGTCCACTTCACTGTGCATTTATGTAGTCCATATTTCATCAGTTTTTCAATGAGGATGCTATGGGAAACAATGTTGAAGCTCTTGCTAAAATCAAGATAAACAAGAATCCACTCCCCTCATCCACATCCTCATCACCATAAAAAGCTATTATGTGGTCAATCATCTCCAAATCACCTTCTTGTCCTTAATAAGTTTGGAAACAGTTTCCATGAGGGTGTGCTCCATCACCTTTCTAGTGTTGCTGGACTGTTTCTCTGCCTCTTTCTCTGCCTGATACCAAATAATGTTTTATGATTATAAAAATAGCTGATTATTCATGTAGTTATTGAGTATATATAGTCTCCTGCCAGGACAGGTAAGTGAGCAACAGATACATGTAGCAATCCAGTACACTAATGCTTCAGAGTGCTGGGCAGTGAACTGATTATTTTCATCCTGAAATTCAAAATCTCATTTGCCTACTTGCTTAAACTATGACTGGTGGCAGTAGTATAAGGAAAAGTTCAGCCTTCTAGAAGTAACAGAAGCATTTTGAGAAAATTAAAGTGTGTATTGAATGGCCTCCACTTCTCTTAAAAATGGCACTTGGATTTTGACCTCAGTGCTTTTTACTGACATAATTTGGTTGATATATGCACATTTGAGAACAAGGTGTCAAAGGAATGAAATGCATATACTGCTGCTATCAGTGGAGTAAAAATTAGCACTTGACAATGACAAATTAAAACAGACTGTAACACTGAAGTAATATCTAGAGAAATAAAACTGTACAGAAGACATCATGCTTCTTCTTCATAGTTCAGTTTTAAGTAGCTAGCATTTTACAGTTGCTTTGATGTGTGCACCCTGAAGTACCTGAAAAACTCTTCAGGTTGTGTGTTAATAATGCTTGAATTATAATAAAGGAATGCATTCAGCAGCAGTGTTGAATGCATGTGAACATTTCAAATAACAGCACAATGACTTTTTTTTTCATCACAGGAAATGTTAAAGGATGAAGTGCGTACATTAACATATAGAAACTCAATGTATCACAATAAACATGTTTTTAAAGATAAGATTGTCCTTGATGTTGGAAGTGGCACAGGAATCCTCTCAATGTTTGCTGCAAAGGCAGGAGCCAAGAAGGTTTATGGGGTAAGAAGCCTTTATCTTCTGTTTTAAGTTTGTGCATTTTGCCTGAGAATTTGGCTTGGCAATTTACCTTTTCTTACTTGTCTTGGTTTGAAATTCTGCTCCCCAAACTCTCGTGTGGCTTGATTTACAGTGACTTCAGTACAGTTCTGTTGCTTTCTATGACCCGCAGTAATGTGCCTTTTCCAAATTGAGATATAGTGTCTTCTCTTGTGTGGAATCTTTGGTGATCTGGTACATATCCACATTTCTTCTTAGCCGCATAAAAATGTTAAAGAGACTCACACCTACTCAGAGGAGCCAAAGGAACTATCTTGCTTTTAAAAATTCTTAAGTTCTGCAAATTTGTAGTCTTGGAAAGCAATTTATTTAATACACTTTTCCCTGTACATTACAACTCAGCGAACCATGCAAAAAAAGCACGTGCGTATTTTCTGTGCCAAAAATAATTCTTTTCAGAGGCAGAAGGGAATGATTACCTTAAATACACTGAACTTTTGGAGCGTGACTGTGCAGTTCTCTGCAGAAAAGTCATTAGAAAGAGCATAGATTTGCTTCTTAAGTATATTCAAAGTTATTTGTACTGACTCTAAAATGAGAAATACAATTTATTTTTGTTTTGGACTTCTGTTTCCCCTGCAGACATAACACAACATAGAAAAGGGGAACGGGAAATAGATTCTATTTCTCTGTGTACTTCTTTGACAAAATTGTTTACTAAAATTTAGTTGGCTACATCTCCATTTGAAGACACTGATGTCACTTAGTATCTAAACTGTACCTCTTCTATTATTGGTAATGTCACATGACATGCCAGGACTCCTGTTCAATTCTCAGGCTTATCTTTTCAAAATCCAATGTTAATTCTGAGTTCCTCGTCTGAGTATCAGACTATAGCATGGAAGTATAGATAGCTGAAATCAGAAAGTTCTGGCAGAAGTTTTGGAGTTTAAGCATGAGACAATATACAGACTTGGCAGCGGGAGTGTATTTCTTGTAAACCAAGTACACAATTTATTATCTAAAGCCTCAGGGAAAATAAACCTGAAGCCTTCTCTGACGCAGGAATGCAGGTCTCACACAAGGATGTTGCAAAGCTGTGAAAGTATAAGCATATACAAAATGATGATGCTGTGCTCCCACCTTCCTGTCTCCCAGATCCCTGGCCATATGGTCTTCCTCCTTCCCTTGTGCTGGCACTGGTGCTTATCTGACTCTACGCTGAGCCAGCTCACTGGAAGAAAATTCACCTAGTAAAAGAAAACACTTTTCCACAGCTTTGTTGTTGTTAGGTTACATTGCCTTGGACTTCCTTAGAGTTCAGGTTGTACCTCAGGCATTTGTAAGGCTCAGTTGCACACCAGTGTCAGCTCAGCCATGGACTGCACAGCACTGAAGGTGGGGGGTGTGCTCTCAAAGGAACTCAGCGGTGAAACTTCTCTGCTACAGCCTAAGAGTTTCAGCTGTCTTGTTACATGACCTACCTCACTATGAACCTTGTCATGTAGCAAGCTGCAAGAGTTGTATTTGTTTTGGAAAAACAGATATTTCAGAGATCTGGCAGTGGCATTCTTACAGTAAAATTCAGACTTTATAGTCCTATTGGCAAAGTGTGCCAATGGGCAGTGTGAGTGTTCCTTTTAAAAAGCCAACATTTGCTATGATGTATTACAAAGACCTGAGATGTTCCAGTTTCTTCTCTACAGTTAGATGTGATTTTCAAATAGCATGATGTGGGAACTGTTGACAAATGCAGAGTGTTGGTTTTCTGACTACAGTGACACTGAAATCGCTCTCCTCTTTCTGACTATTTCCCTTCTTCAAATCCACCCACTACCCTGTCTGGTTCTTCTTATCCCCTCTTACTCACTGTTGGAACTTGTTCCTTGCCACTACCTCAGCCAACTGCTGGAATCATCTCTAGGTCTTCAAAAGGTATAAATCATAGAATCACTGACTCATAGAAAAGATTTAGTTTAGAAGACATCTGGAAGTATCTAATCCAACCTCCTGCTCAAAGCGGACTTAAGTTTAGAGCTTTATCAGGTTGCTCAAGGCCTTGTCCAGTCCAGTCTGGGAAATCTCCAAGGATGGAGACTCTAAATCCTCTCTCAGCACCTATTTCAGTGCTACAATCATCAGGAATTTCCCTTGCTGCAGCTCATGATTCCTACTTTTTTTCCTGTCACTGTGCACTTCAGAGAAGAGTTTGACTCTGTTCTCTCTCCAAGCCTTTTATAGACAGTTGAAGATAGCCATTGGATTGGGGGGATTGCTACTACAAGCTGAATAGAACAAACCCCCTCAGTTTTTTTCTTTCTTTATGTGTTCTGACTCCTGACCATTGTGGAAGGATAACAGTAGATCATGAAATTATGTTCATCTAACTAGGGAGTTGTTTCAAGACAAGTAGAGATAGGATAGGCATGTGGCTGTTGGTGCTTGGGAGGCGTGAGTAAGGGACAGAAAAATACATTCAATTATCCCTTGAAACCTTAGTTTGTCTGCTGCATTTAGTCATACAAAATTCAGCATAATCACTGCAATAGAACGATCTGAATTCTAGAGTATTTTCAGAAAAACAACACAGCGTGGGTAAGAAGGAGTTAAACAGACATAAAATAAAGGCCACATGTCATATGTTAGCTGATTTGGATGAAAGGATGGTGATGAGGACACAGGCTAGGGGAAAAGGAAATCTGGGATTGTGGTGACTGTTTCAGAAAAAGACCCCAGTAAAAGAGGAGACTGTTGCAGCATTAGATTGAAGACTGAGAAGTAAAATGAAAGTAGACATGAATATACACACACAGTGCTAGATACAGCTGAAGAAACTCAAGGGTCTGTACCAGGACCACTACTATTTAGTATCTTCATTAATGACATAGACAATGGAATTGTGTTCACCCTCAGCAAGTTTGTAGATTACACAAAGCTGAGTGGTGCAGTTGATATACTTGAGGGAAAAGATGCCATCCAGAGGGATCTTGACAGGCTTGAGAGACAGACTGGTGTGAACCTCATTAAGTTGAACAAGGCCAAGTGCAAGGTCCTGCACTTTAATCAGGGCAATCCTCGGTGTCAGTATAGATTGGGCGATGAATTAATTGAGAGTAGCCCTGCAGAGAAGGACTTGGGAATACTGGTGAATGGAAAATTTGATACGAGCCCAGCAATATGTGCTTATAGGTCAGAAAGGTAATCATATCCCAAGCTGCACAAAAAGCATGGCCAGCAGGTTGAGAAAGGTCATACTCTACCCCTGATCTGGTGAGACCCCACTTGGAGTACTGCATCCAGCTCTGGTGTCCCCTGTACAAGACATGGACCTGTGTGTGCAGAGGAGAGCCATGAAAACACATCTCCTATGAGGAAACACTGAGAGAGTTGGGCTTGTTCAGCTTGGAGAAGAGAAGGCTCTGGGGAGACCTTATAGCAGCCTCCAGTACCTAAAGGGGCCTAAAAGAAAGCTGGAGAGGGACTTTTTAGAAGGGCATGTAGTGATTGGACAAAGGGTTTGGCTTTAAACTGAAATAGGGTAAATTTATTAATAGATTAGAAATGATGAAGAAATTCTTGAGTATGAGGGTGGTGAGGTTGCCCAGAGAAGTTGTGGATGCCCCATCCCTGGAAGTATTCAAGACCAAGATGGATTGGGCTTTGAGCAACCTGGTCTAGAGAAAGGTGTCCCTACCTATGGCAGGGGAGTTGGAACTAGATGATCTTTAAGGTCCCATCCAATTCAAAATATTCTACGATTCTATGACACTCTGCTCGCTACAGCCTCCTTTCAGATAGTTGTAGAGAGCAATGAGGTCTCCCTGAGCCTCCTTTTCTCCAGGCTAAACAACCCCAGTTCACTCAGCCACTCCTCAGCAGACTTGTGCTCTAGACCTTCCACCAGCTGTGTTACCCTCTTTGGGTGTGCTCCAGCACCTCAATGTCTTTGCTGTAGTGAGGGGCCCAAAACTGAACACAGTATTCAAGGTGTGGCCTCACCAGTGCCAAGTACAGTGGGACAATAACTTCCCTAGCCCTGCTGGCCACACTGTTTCTGATACAAGCCAAGATGCTGCTTATATTCAGTCAGCTGTCAACCCACACCGACAAGTCGTTTTCTGCCAGGCAGCTTTCTTCTATGAGCCTGTAGTGTTGCATGGGGTTTTTGTGACCCAAGTGCAGGACCCAGCACTTGGCCTTGTTGAAACTCATACAATCAGCCTCAGCCCATTGATCCATCTAGTTCAGATCCCTCTGTAGAGCCTTCCTCCTCTCAAGCAGGTGAACACTCCCACCCAGCTTGGTGTTCTCTGCAAACCTACTAAGGGTGCACTCAATCTCCTCATCCAGATTGCTGATAAAGATATTGAGCAGAACTGGCTCCAATACTGAGCCTTTGGGAACACCACTTGTGACCAGCCAAGTGAATTTGACTCCATTCACCACAACTCTTTGCCATCCAGACAGTTTTTTATGCAGCAAAGAATATGGCTGTCTAAGCCATGAGCAGCCAGTTTCTCCAGGAGAATGCTGTGGGAAAAGGTGTCAAAGACTTTACTAAAGTCTAGGTAGACAATATGCACAGCCTTTCCCTCATCCACTAAACAGGTCACCTTGTCATAGAACAAGATCAGGTTGGTCAAACAGAACCTGCCTTTCATAAACCCATGCTGATTAGGCCTGATCACTTGGTTCTCCTGTACGTGACACATGATGGCACTCAAGATGATCTGTTCCATAGTGTTCCCTGGCACCAAGGTCAACTGAGACCTCCCCAGTTAGACAGGACTGCTGATAGAAGATGGAAAGTGGCTTGGTGAGCACCTCTGCCAGCTCCCTCAGAACCCTTGGGTGGATCCCATCTGGCCTCATAGACTTGTGCACATCTAAGTGGCGTAGCAGGTTGCTAACTATTTCTCCTTGAATTATTGGGGCTTCATTCTGCTCCCCAACTCTGTCTCCCCATTCAGGCAGCTGTGTACCTGGAGCACAACTGGTCTTACTATTAAAGACTGAGGCATGGAAGGCAGTAAGTACCTCAGCCTTTTCCTCATCCTTTATCACGATATTTCCCCTTGCATCCAATAAAGGATAAGGAATCTCCTTAGCCCTCCTTTTGTTGCTCATGTATTTATAGAAACATTTTTTATTGCCTTTCACAGCAGTAGCCAAATTCAGCTCTACCTGGGCTCCAACCTTTCTATTTTTCTTCTTGTATAATCTCATGACATCCTTGTAGTCCTCCTGAGTGGACTACCCCAAAGGTTATAAACTCTCCTTTTATTCCTAAGTTCCAGCCAAAGCTCTCTGTTCAGCCAGGCCAGTCTTCATTCCTGCTGGCTAATCTTTTGGCACACAGGGATAGCCTACTCTTGTGCCTTTAAACCTTCCTTCTTTGAAAAATATCCAGCCTTCCTTGACTCCTTTGCCTTTCAGGACTGCCTCCCAAGGGACTCTATCAACCAGTTTCCTGAAGAGGTCAAATTCTACCCTTCTCAAGTCCAAGACAGCAGTTCTGCTGACCACCCTCCTTACTTCCCCAAGAACAGAAAGCTCAATAATTTCATGATCACTATGCCCAAGGTGACCTCTAACCAACACATTGCCCACGAGTCCTTCTCTGTTCACAAACAACACGTCCAGTGGGACACCTTCCGTTGTTGGCTCACTGACCAGCTGTGTCAGGAAGTTGCCTTTCACACACTCCAGGAACCTCCTAGACTGTTTCCTCTCTGCTGTGTTGTATTTCCAGCAGACATTGGGTAAGTTGAAGTCCCTCACAAGAAAAAGGGCTAGCGATCAAGAGACTTCTCCCAGCTGCTTATATAATATTTTGTCTGCCTCTTTATCCTGGTTGGGTGATCTGTAGCAGACTTCCACCAGGATACCTGCCTTGTTGGCCTTCCCCTGATTCTTACCTGTAAACGCTTGACCCTGTCACCACCATCATTAAGCTCTAAAGAATCAAACAACTCCCTAACACACAGTGCTACCACACCTCCTGTCCTTCTTGCCTATCACTTCTGAAGAGTTTATAGCCATCTAATGCAGCACTCCAGTTTTATGAGTTACCTCATAGTTTTCCTGCTGCACAATGGCTTCCAGCTCTTCCTGTTTGTTGCCCATGCTGTAGCATTGGTGTAGATGCACCTCAGTTGAACTATGGATCCTGCCACCTTCTTGAGATATGTCCTGGTTTTGGCTGGGATAGAGTTAATCTTCTTCCTAGTAGCAGGTGTAGTGCTGTGTTTGGGATTTACTATGAGAAGAATGTTGATAATACACTGGTGTTTTGGTTGTTGCCAAGCAATATTTATACCAAGTCAAGGACTCTTCAGGTAAAGGTTGTACGTGCACAAGAAGCTGGGAGGGAGCAAAGCCAGGACAGCTAATGGTCAGGTATTCCTGACCATATGATGTCATAGCCAGTATATAAACTGGAGCTGGCTGGGGGGCAAATACTGCTGCTCAAGTTCTGATGGGCTATTGGTATCGCAGGCTATGAGCAATTGCATTGTGCATCACTTGTTTTATGTATTTCAATATTATCACTATTTTCTCTTCCCTTGCTGTCTGATTAAACTGTTCTTGTCTGAATCCATGAGGTTTTTTCCTTTCTTCCCTTTCAATTCTCTCCCCACCCACTTGGCTGCATGGTCCTAGCTGTGTTTGGGGGTAAACCATGACAGAAGAAGAAGCCCTGATTCTTACATGACCATTCTCAGGTGCTTCTGTGGTTTCTAACACATTAATAACCCTTGTGTCTTTGCTGCTGCACCTATCTTTATTCTCTACTTCCACTGAGACAGCAGACTACAGGACCTCACTAGCAGACTGTCCCTCAAACATTTGTTTGCTGCCCCCAGGCTTATCTCCAGTGAACCTGGTTTTATCCCTTTCCCCCTTCCAAACCTAGTTTAAAGCTCTTTCAATGAGCCCTGCAATCTCCTGCACAAAGATCCTTTTCCCTCCTTGAGAGAGGTGTAACCTGTGTCTTGCCAGCAGGCCTGGTGTCATGTAAAGTGACCCATGATCAAAAAGCCCAAAATTCTGCCACTGACACCAGGCTCAGAGCCAGGTATTGATCTGCTGGATCTTTCTGTTTCTTCCCTCATTATCTCCTGCAACTGGAAGGATAGAGAAGAACACTCCTTGCGCTTCTGATCCCTTAGCCAGTCATCCCAAGGCCTTGAAGTCTCTCTTGGTTGCTCTCAGACTCCTTGTTGCAACTTCACCACAGCCTAGCTTCATATTATATGATTAATATATTATGTAACTTCATAGTTAGGACCTCTTTTTTCCACATTGCAGCAGTTTTAACAACTCTTCTGTATGAGCCAGTTTGACTCAAACACAGATTGCAGTTTAAATATTAAGATAACATTGATCACGATCCTGCCCACATCGGTTTGATTTACTCTTTATCAATGGTTAAATGTTCTGTAGAGTCTTTGCTGCCTTCAGTAGATTTTGGTTTTATTTGTGTAGCTGAGCTCTTCCCCTTGCTTTTCTTTTTTTTTCCTAGATTGAATGCTCAAGTATATCTGACTACTCAGAAAAAATTATCAAGGCCAACCACTTGGACAACAGTAAGGCATATATAAAAATAATTTCTTCAGGAGAAAGAGAAGATAACTGTTTCGCTTTTTCTGATTATTTTATGTTGTGTGGTTTATATGCAAATGGTAGGTTTGCATAATTTACTTATGTAAATATAAAACTAAACACCTCATTCTAGGCCCTTCAACAATTCCTCATGGGAGAAGTTACTTCTACAATTTCTTCTAGGCTCACAGACAACAGAAGCAAAGAGGCAGCAGGCAGTCTGATCTAGCAAAGCACACAGAAGGTCCCATATTAGAGCTGAACTTTTCCATTTAATTCTGCCATGTGAATTCCACCTTATTTCTTAAATAGAATCAACACACATACATTCAAATTGAAATAAGGTTCAAAGCAAAAAATATTTAATATCAATACAGAATTTTCACTAAGTATCTTCCGACTTCGAACGTTAAAAAATATTTAAAAAAATATATAATTGTTGAAATTTCCATGGATGTGGAAACATTTAATAAAAAACCCCAAAACCCACAACCAGAAATACCCACAACCTACTTAAACTCTTTTTAAAAATCGTCTCCAACAAGCTCTATTTCATGTCTTCAGTCCTCCTCCTCCTCTGAATCACTGCACACAAGATATCTTTGTAACAACCTAAAAAAACAGGCTTTTTTAAACTGAGGTTGTGAGACAGTTCTTGTTTGAAAGTGCTCTTTGTGAAGAGCTTGACTTTGCTGCAGAGCAGTGCAGGCCATAGCTGGCTACACTGTCTCATTTGTCACCCCCTTTTAGCTGGGTCCGCACTGGTGCTATGCTAGCATATGTGCAGGAATAGATTTCTATTCTGGTTTAGATCTGCCCTAATTTTTATTGCTGTCACTGGCAGCTTCTGACTAACACAGAGCTGTTTGGGAGGAGAATTTTTTGTACAGTGTGCGTATTCAAGTGGTGTGGTGTGAAAAAAACAGTGTTGTGGGATATAAGAGGCCAGCCAGTGTATGCAGCTTTTGGTTCAGAAAAAGAAGGAAGCAAAGAACCAGAAAATACTCTCCTCCACAGCTGGGATAAGGCACTAAAAGAATGAAGTGTTGACTTCAGCTTGGTTATGCTGTACCTTTGGTGCAGAGCCCATATTTTCTAGAACGGCTGTTCACCAAATAGCCACACAAATAGCATACCAGGAATCAATTCACATTTGGATTTCCAGCAACAGGAATTGTGTGTGAAGGCACCATCATCAGAATAAATAAGATGCATCCAGTGTGCTCCAGAGGTTGCAGAAGGTATTTATTTCTCTCTGCTCCTTTCTCCTGTTTCTCCAAGGAGCAAGTCCTTGGAAAAACTGTGGATGAAGAAGCAGAGACTCCTCCCCTTTGACAGGAGACTTGTCTGGACAGGTACAGCAGTCTGTCCAACTGCAGTTTGGTCTCCAACACAAACAAATGACATGACTGAACTAACATTTACACTTACACACTTTACAGTGACTCACATTCACTTTTATTGTAAAGCAACCAAGATCTTGTTGCTCATGGAAATTTTTCTTTTTCCCCCTAATTGTTTAGAGACATGCAGAGTCAGCAAAAGGGGCTGAACCAACAGAAAAACCACTGTTTCCAGAACAGATACAATACAGCTCGGGACAGCACAATTTCTTCCCACAGGTTGCCTTACGAAGATGTTTTATCAAAGTGAAGGGAGGCAGAAGAAACTTACACTGACACTGTGACTGTTATAGCTATAAACAGAGGGCTTCAAAGTCTGTAAGTGTGTCACCCTGGCAGCTGTCAACAGTGCTAAAATTCACTCCAAAAGAATTGTGACAGTGAAAGTCCTTGGGAGAAAAGAGAACTAAAGAGAACTCATGGCTGGAGCTTGTAGACATCAAGAGTCTCCAGTATAAGGACAGATGAACTACTGAGCTACTAACCGAGAAAGGAATGAGTTTAAAGAACGGGAAGGAGAAGAGGGAATTCTACTCTTTTCCAATTGGGTTGCTTTTACCATTGGATAACTTTGTGTTACCAGCTTGAATCAAAGCGTTCCCAAATTCTTAGGGGACCAGTCTAGATTAAAAGCTTGCTGTGCAAATGAAGTGGCTACATCTAGTTAGATTAATACTAGTACTGCATGTATTTTGGAAAGATAAAACCTAATTTTCCCTGGGCTGAGTTCTAAAAATCACCCAACCCACACATCCAGTCTTAAACAGCTAACCTATTTCTAGCTAAATAGAAGTACTTTCATCCTTCTCAAACTGAATGTTGACCACTTTCATCACTAAAAATTACTGTCATTAAAAACTGCCATTTATTAAAAGTAATACAGTAATTGAATCAATTAGTAACAGAAAGTAAAATGTTCTCTACTCCCTTTATTCTGGAATTTCAAGTGCAACAGTTACTGTGTCAAGGAAGAATGCAGAACCATGAGACTTTACCCACTGCAACAAAGAATATAAATAGCAGACAAACAGAAACTGAAAATTGTTTGCCTAAAGAATTTAGAATACATTTTTAAATACGAAATATATTTTAAAAGGCAAGAATGATTGGTGAATTGTGTAGTGATCCTAAAAGGAAATTATTTGTTCTAACCGAACTAAATATGGGCCAGCATCTAATTTTCCTTTAAGCAAAATATCTGTTCCAGTATCAACCAGTTCTATCAATTGCTCATTGATTTGCTTTTGTGGTGCATACCCAGTCTCCTGTAAGTAGTATACAGTATTGCCAGTCATTTAATGTGCTGTGTTGTAATAGTGTCTCTGAGGATCTGGTGTTCTACTACATCAAATTTCTAGCAACCTTTTTAATTTCCTTTAAACCAGTTTGGTGATAAAATACCTGACAGCAATGTTTTCCAGCAGTCATTATAGATAGCTGTGGAAAGTTATGCAAGTCTAAACAAGACGGAAGATTCAGAGAATGCTAGTATGTTATAAAAGATTCAATCATGAAGCAGAAAGGAATGAAAACTGTTTTTTCATGAGAGAACCATGTTTATACAAACTTTCTTTTTTGTGTACTGTCAGGCTAGATCTGACTTTCTCAGTTGAGTCAACTCATCAGAATTCATGGAAGAAATAAGCCTTAGTTTCCTCATTGTGAAGCCAGCATGTTATGTTTGAAAAGCAGGTGAAAATTAAATCCTAGGCCCATAGATCTCTTAATATCTGAGTGATGAGATCATGTATGTGAAAGCCTACAGGGATGTTTAAAGGATTCTAGGTGGATTCTTTGCATTACTTTGTCCAAATTTGAAAGCGCATGTAAAATAAGAACATGCAGGTAACCAGGTAAGACCTTTTTTGTTGGTATTGGTGGTGGTTTTTTTATATATGGGTTTTATTTGGTTTGGTGTTTTGTTTTGTTTTCCTTATATAGAGATACTAAAATTTCTGTTTATTATGCTTACTGCAAGTAGTTTTAAAATAGCATAAAATCCACTGAGTCACATGGAGTCACCCCTTATCTACAAGCATTCAAGAAGAGAAATCATATTGTCAGCCTGTCAGATCTCCCTGACATTCACCAGTAAGGCATTTAGTCAGGTGTTTTATTATGTGAAACATATTTCTTTGGATTCTTCTTTCAGTAATCACAATATTTAAAGGTAAAGTGGAAGAAGTTGAATTACCTGTGGATAAAGTAGACATCATCATCAGCGAGTGGATGGGTTACTGTCTGTTCTATGAGTCAATGTTAAACACAGTCATCTTCGCACGAGACAAGTGGCTGGTAGGTGCTCTGCATGTCATACTCCTTGCTGGAGCAATCATAATTTTTTTTTTTTTCTGACTACAAGCCTTTCCGCTCCTACTGTCACTGTAACAAGACACAATTACATTTCCAAGTGCCACTTCTTAGGCTTTGACAAAAAGATTAACAAAGGGAATCTCAGTAAAAGAGCTTTGCTTTTTGTTAACTGCTGGTGAAATTTGTGTAGATACTAATGACATTGCCACAGGCTGGAAGAGTTGCTGAGATTAAAGCTGATGTGACAATCTGAAGGAAAACAATGAAGTCATGCAAGGGGTGCTTGTCTGTTTTTTGTATGTGCAGTTCAAAATGTGATGTCTTTGTCAGGTGAATAGATTACGAGATCCATTTCCCCACAATTCATCAACAGAAACCTGGAGGGCTAATGTTTCCAGACCGAGCTGCTTTGTACGTGGTAGCAATTGAAGACAGGCAGTACAAGGACTTCAAAATTCACTGTGAGTAAATGCCTAACAGTAACCCTTTCTATGATTATTTCCTTAAACTATTTGATTTACTGTAATCTTAATTAATGGCAAAGTTTTGCAAAAGCCAAGAAGTCATGCTGACCATGCCAGAATTCCAATACAAACATGAACCCTAATCTGGTGATAAATTCAGGAAACTTGCAGTAAACCTTGCTTCGAGTTATAATGATACCCCTCCCTACCTCCATTTTAAAATGCGAATTTTGGAAGATTTAATGTTGTTGTTGTTTTGATAAATACATCACCTCACAACTGCCATTAAAATTGGTGAAATTCACTTTCTATTGTTAAAGTGGAATAGATAATAGAACCAGATCCTAGTTTTTGTTTTTAAAACAACAAGAACAGGCAAATTAATGAGGTGCAAATGAATTGTAAATATTAAGAAATAAGCCTAGAAAAAAATGGTATCTCAATAATAAGCTTGTCAAGAAAAAAAGCACGTATAATACTTTTTTAACTTTCTAAAATATTTTATTTGAGCTTTTGCAAATGAAAAAATAGGATCACAAATTTCCATTTACTTTGATGTGAAAAAAGTTCTAAGCTTTTTTGTTATACTTCATAGATGCATAAAATTGACTTTTCCTTTACATTTAATTCTTTTTTCTTGAAGTTTCATTGAATAACTGGTGCTGTTAGTGACCTTCACAGGTCACCTAGTCCAGCTTCCTGCTCAAAGCAGGCCAGATTTCACAGTTAAAGCAGGTCACTTAGGGCCCCACCCTGCAGGGTCAAGAGATGGGGGATTCCATAACTTCTCTGGGCACACAAATGCTGAAGCACACTCAGGAGTACACATGTTTCTGAATATTCAGTCAGAATTTTCCTTGCTGAAACTTGCCTTCATTGTCCCTTGTCACCTGAAGGGACTCTGACTTTTTGTTTCTGTAGCAGCAGATAGCAATTAGGGCTTTGCTGTCCCAGGCTAAACAGAGTTTTTTTGGACACTACTTATATCTTAGCATGTGGTTCACTTTCATCACCACAAGGTCATACTCGTGGTTCGTGTTCAACTTGTTGTCACCCAAGTTTGGATTTATTTGCTCATAATAGTTTTGAGGAAATTAATAAGTTCTACATTATTCCACTTTTCTTATTTATTGTTTTCTTTTTTTGGCTTTTATTTATTTTTTTAGAACAGGTCAATTTCACTTAAAGGCATTTTCCATTAGGGAAAAAAATATTACAAAATTCCTAAGCAGTTTTATTAATTAAGCATACATGCAGGAGCTTGGTTGAAATTAATGGGTTCAGTCAACCTTTAAACGAAAATGCCTAACTCCTTCCTTGCCTCTCAGCTCCTCTCAGAAAAGAAAGTATGGTGTTTCTGTAACCAAATTCCATGCCAATACACAGAACTACCAATGGGACAAAAATGCCATTCTGGGTCAAAAAGCAAGCCCAGTGTAGTAGGGCAGTGACAAGAAATCTGTGTAGGTGCCAGGGAGAATTAAGCACAGTCTAGATTTTCTCCTCAGTTATGTGATGATCTTGACAGCTAAATTCCTTACAAAAAGTACGTACAATCCTTTAAAGGAATCAAAACCATTTTGTCCTAAAAAAAAAATAAATCCCTTATGCCTTTTTTCACTTTGCTTTTGAACCCCTTCCTTTCTAGGCCTTGAGCCTTTTTCTTTTCTTACAGACAATATTCCTGGTTTTAATTTGCTTATTTATTATCATTTAAAAATATTTCAGGTTCCTTTTCTCTTCTAAAATATTGTTTTCCTTTAAGACACTTTCATTTCCGATTTCACCTCTGATTTCCTTCTCCCCTCACTTTTTATACCTCTGTGACTTCTTGAGTTATTTCCATCTCACTACCTAACTATCTGCACCACCATCTTGTCTGTCTTTTCAGTTGTAAATCCTTGATGGTGTCTCTTTACATTTCAATTTTTCATCTTTCTTTTTTTGCTGTTACAGTCTTGCCTTCATATGAGATGCAGGGCTGAGCATTTTAAAGGACACTCAAGAACAATCTTATTGATTAAGAATTAATGCAATATGACATTTCTAAAAAAATCTAGCTTCTGATTTCTCTATTAATGCCACACACTACTACTATAGCCAATTACTCTGATTTCCTGCAAAATGTAAAACATATAATTTTATCTTTTAACTCCTGCAACAGGTCCCTGTCTAATACAGACTGTGGAATGTATTTCAAAGGCATTCCATTTGGGCTGAAGTACATCAAGTGATCCAACAACTCTGTTAATAAATTGTTCCTTCAGGGTTTCCTATCTAAACTTTTCAGAGTAACCACATAAAAACATATGGCTTCTACAAATATAATCTGAAGTTGCCACATGCTGCTGATGCCTGAAATGAAAGTTTTGATCACAATCTCCCCTGAAATATTGAGAAACTCACAGCCCAATAAAGAGATAACAAATCAAAGAACTGTTAATGTCCAGATTTGTTACAATTTAGCAATACACAGGTTTCTTGCTCATACTATATTTTCAGTCATAGTCCTCTGGGAACATCAGTAGCTCAAATGCTATGCTCTGTAAAAACAAGACATTTCAAGCATGCTCACTATTGCTATTTATCAGTTTACTTGGCTTGTGTTCAAACAATTTTTTTTTAAAGTCCACAGTATTCATTTTAGACTTTCAGACGCAGCACTGAATGGACCTTGATTCACATGATTCATGAAACTAAGATTTCACTTTTTTGAGGTTTTTCTTTTTATTTTGTTAAGCAGTCTTAAAACCAAAGCAAGTGTCCTTTTCAGTGTTTCGATGTTTTAATGTTTTAATTTTGTTCAAGAAAAAATAAAGAAAAAGAACCTGAGCAAGATAAAAAGTATTTATCAGAACAGTCAGAACAGAAGAACAATTCAAATATAGAAGAGCAGCATAGCTTTTAAATCTTTTAAAATTGGACATTTTGCTTTTTTTGTCATGATGTACATGCAGATTAGAACTTGAATGCTCCAAATATTGAAACACACCTGTAATTCTACTGTCAGTAATTCACTTGCTGAAACTAAAGGTACTTAAATAATTAAAAGAGCATACAAACNAATGTAATTTTAGGACTGTATACACCCCTACTTTAGTGGAAACAGTAAAAAGGAACAGAAATAGAAACTCTGTGAGTACATATGCATGCACTGAGGGCAACGCAAGATGGTTGTGTCTGCAAACAGCCTGAGCAATTTAAAATTGCAATACACACAAAATAAACAGCTATTTAGACTGCAGAAAATATGTCTGGAGAGTGAGAGATCAGGTAGCAAAATGGATTGGCTTCTCTGGAATAAAAAGTTATAAAAGCAGCATGCCCTTAAATGAAGTCCAAATCTAGTGTGTTCTTTAGAAGGTCTTTGAAAATAATTGGGTTTAACAAGACAGACAAAATTTTTCAAACTCTCCTATTCAAGTTTTATATTTAACTCTGCATGGCCTGGCACCTTTTGTCCATACACTGAATGGTACTTTACCATGTAATGGCACCTTGGGAGCAAACCAGGTAATAACTGCATAAGCAGAATCCACTCTCTTTTCCAGAATCTGTCCCTAATCTCACAAATTGATCACTAAAAAAAGAGAAAACTGTCAATGAAAGACAGGAAGAAGGGAGACTTTCGTTCAAGGTAACAATATGGAAGCAGGAAAAATTGAGGCTACATTTATCTTTTAAATTTAATTTGCTTGCACATGGTGCATTTCTTTGATCCTGGAAATATTTGTGAATTCAGATAATAATATTAGACTAAGAGAACATTTGAGAACAAACAAAGCAATAATGTTTCATTATTAAAAATGTTTTATTATAACATTTAAAGATGACACATCCTATTCATATTAGATTCACAAAGGGATTTTTTAGGGGTGTACAAAGCCAGCTAACTTAAGGTGCCTACCAGATGAATTTGAGTTCCCTGTACGTTAGTCAGTAGATGGACTAGTGACTAGATAGATTCCTAACAGACCAGTCAGAGCCCTGTGCTTCTGCAGTTATTTCAATTCCCAATTCAGATGCTCTGAATTGTTCTACAAAATCAATAAAATAAGGAATCAATCCCTGCATGTATGTTACCATGACACTTTTCTAGAATGCTGGAGACTTGATTAAAATGTCGTCATTTTTACTCTTCAGGCATTGGATATAACCCAGGTCCTGAGCCCTTCAAGGAACTTTAGCCACTAAGCCACAGGTGCTATGGGGGTGGTGCATGCAGGGAATACAGCATCTTCTTTGTTGTGGAAGCAATTCCCCTTTTAATGATCTCTTAAATATAACCCAGGGGCATAGAAATTTTCCTGGCAAGTAAGACTCCTCTGTTTAAATTCCAGTCCAAATCAGTCAGGGAGGGTAGTGGGACCGAAGTATCTTCAAACCACCAGAGTCAGTACCTGATCTCAGGAAAAGCATACGAGTGTCCTTCTGTAGGTCTACTGCTTTCAGTAACATTGTCTGATAAAACTGAAAAGTATTTTCAAACTCAATAAAACAGTAGTGTTTTCTTCTCTGATCCCATTGTATATTAGAGAAATACAAATTGGTTTGGGTTGACCCCAAACTTATTCTCCATGTTAATTTTGATTTAGTTTCACCACCAGAGGCTACATTAAAAATAAACCAATTGTTCACAGAGATGTAGAAAAATCTGCAATGAGAGAGTGGCAAAAACTCACAAAACCAAACAAGAATGAAGAATATGTCACGTCCAGTTTAGAATGAAAAATACTCTTGGACTTTCTTGAATATCATCCTCTATCTAGCCACAGAAAAAAAGAAACACATCTACTTTTATGCTCCCTATTGTCTCACACTTTCCAGGAACACTTTAAAGCTCCTGCAGGTCACACACCATTTTAAGATTACACAGTTTAATGNAAAAAAAAAAAAAGGAAATATTAAGCAGAATGGATAGGAAAGAACAGAATAAACTTACAGCTATTCCTAAGTCTCAACCTGACATATTATATGATTTTGGGCAACACTCTTAAATGTCTAAAGCCATGATGTCATTGACAAACTTCATGTAACACAGTTTTGGGGACATGAAAAAACAAAGACCACTTGTTCAAAGATGTACATTGTGGGGTTATTTTGCCACTACTGCACTATCTGTAAAATAGCATTGATGACATAGACAACTGGGGTAGGGAGCAAAGTGCTGAAGAGGAGCTGAAAGTTAAGGGATAGTAGAAATTATTTCAAATGAAAGATGCTTTGACAATCAAAAAATGTTTTTATTATTACTGCTAATCTTTGACACATCCATTTGCATTGACAGGGTGGGAGAATGTGTACGGCTTTGACATGACCTGTATTAGGGATGTTGCCATGAAGGAGCCTTTGGTGGACATAGTAGATCCAAAGCAAGTGGTGACCAATGCCTGTTTAATAAAGGTTTGGTAATTCCAAATGTACCTAATTATGAATGTTTATACCTAGATGTAGGATTCTTTGGAGTCCTGCTGCTTATGTTTTACTATTATTTTTGTATGCTTCTAACTATCTGCAGAAGCCATTGTCATAGAATGCTATCACACTAAGAAGGACAATTGTGCAGTTTTAAATTAGTCAGTACTAGTATATTGCACTTGTCAAATAATGTCACCTGAGCTAAACAGGAACATATATATATGCTGAACCTATATGCTGAAATATCCAGTTCTTTGAGAAATTTCTGCTGTTTTGGAAATCTTCTGATTCACCTGTGTGAAGCCTTATTTCAAAGGACCTGCAGTATTTCCTGCAAAAAGGTACTATTGCTCAGAGAGATCCAGCCATACAAGTGAGGCACTTGTCTGTGAGCTCTGATGAGTCCCATGTTCTCCCATAATTTTGACCCATGAGATTCAGGATAAGCCATTCCTCATGAGACTTTTCTCTTGCTCCACTGCAGCTTCAGTGAACTCCCTAATCACATTCCTTTCTCTCAGCTTCTCCTGAAGTAAAGCAAGAAGCACGTATGCCACTCATCTTCCATCTCTGGAAACACTGCTCTTTTTTTCTCGTTTTTCTACTCTTTTCTCCACCTGAAAATCTCCCTTTACTTTCTTAAGTGTCTTTCCCTGTCACTCTTTCCAATAATTCTTCCCACGGTCTTTCAGCATTCTCAGATTTAACTCTACTTATTCTCTCCCTCAAAAACAAACAAACAAACAAACCACCCAAATCCCAAACAATGCCCCTTTGTTGATTCAGGCATTTCCTTCTGTGAAAACAGGAAAAGATGGCAGAAGAGGACCCTGGCAGAGGCTGAGGTCTCATTATCTAGAAGCCATAGCTACACTTGTTTTCCTGTTATTTGATCTAACAGAAAACCAACATATTCTGCAATATCTAGTCTTAACAATCTCAGAGACTTGATTCTTCCTTTCACTGGTCCCCCAAAACACCCAGAAATTATTGTTGTTTAATGTTGTTACTTCTCTCCTCACATTAATACTGTTAGTTCTCCACACTAAATATATATACATATATATATATATTTTGGAAAAATGAATGTGTTTTGGGGCTGACTACTGTCACATCTGTATGTATGTGTGCAACTGACAATACAGGTCATTTGCTCAGTGCTTGTCAGAAAAGAGGGTTTGGCCCTTTCTCCTTTCCCTACCGTTTAATTTTACTTCTCAGCCTTCAGATCTATTCTTTTCCTGAAGCTGGCAATACTGCTTGTACCAATGCTGCCTGTCCATCTTTTACATAAGTTCAGTAGTTTTACCTAGTCTGATTAGCACTGCCTTCACCATCACAGCATATGTTAGGGTGACCATTTCACTTTTTGTCCAAAACAAGACAGCTAGTGCAATGGGAGAGAGGAAGAAGGGAAAATCACCAACACCAGATTCAAAACCAACCAAACAATCAAATAAAAAGCCCCACTAAAACCAGACATTCACTGAGATTTTAATCTTTCATTTATCTCCATGCTCACATAATCCTAGCTGAGTAAGCTGACTAGCTGGGAAGGGGATCAGAAAAGAAATGTGGTGCCACTTCAGAGGCAACCTTAATTATTATTCACTCAAGATAATGGGTCAGGCAGCAACTCAGCATTTTTACCATCAGCAAACCCGATTCAGGGCTGTTTCTCTCATTAGTTAGGTTATCTTCAGCTAGCGCGATACCATTCAAACAAGAAATACATAGTAGCTGGCAACACCACATCTCATCCTCACTGTCACTGTCCCCATAAATCTAAATTATCTTCTATCCATTTTTTGCTCAGTCCTAAATTCATGCCACAAGACAGCCTAAGAACTATTCTTTATGCAGTGAATGTAAAAACTGGACCCTATCTGCCTCTCTGCAACAGGGATATGTAGCACGGGATGTCTCATATGTCTTTCTGCACTGTCTTTCATGCAGTGTTAATCACAGTCTCGACCTCCTTATTTAGCTGATAATTCTGACACTTTTATTGTTGCTCAGCTTAAAACATTTTACATTTTTATTATAATTAACAGCTGTATTTTGATCAAATCCCTGCTTAACTACGCCTATTTTGTTGCTGTTTTTGAAATCCGAATGAAATCTTGTAGATCATTATTTTTCCACTTATTTTATACAAAGATAGCATTTGTCCACTGTGCAGTTAGCTGAAATTAACATTCAGTGAGCAGTGGCATATAATATTGTCCTGGTTTCGGCTGGCTTAGTATTAATTTTCTTTCTAGTACCTGTGTTTTGGATTTAGTATGAGAAGAAAGTTGATAATACACTCATGTTTCGGTTGTTGCCAGGTAGTCAAGAACTTTTTTGGCTTCCCATGCTCTACCAGATGCACAAGAAGCTGTGAGGGAGCAAAGCCAGGACAGCTTATCCAAGCTGGCCAAAGGGGTATTCCTTACCATATGATGTCATGCTCAGTATATAAACTGGAGTCGGCCAGGGGGGCAAGTACCGCTGCTCAGGAATGAATGGGTTATCGGTGCCACATGCGGTGAGCAATTGCTCTGTGCACCACTTGTTCTGTATATTCTATCATTATTATTATTATTACTGTATTCTCTTCCTTTGCTGTCCTATTAAACTGTTCTGATCTCAATTCACAAGGATTTTTTCTTCCCTTTCTAATTCTCTCCCCCATCCCACTTTGCAGGGGGATGAGCGAGTGGATGCATGGTCCTAGTCACTGGCTGGGGTTAAACCCCCATAGTCTTTTTTGACACCCAACATGGGACAAGAAGGGTCCGAGATAATAATGTTAACTAGAACATACTAAGAGATTTATATCTGTTGAGAGTTGTGGGTCATTATATAGATTCATCTGTTCTCAATATTAGTTTATTTGATCTGCACTATGCTCTTGTTTTCGTGGTAGGTGTTAAAGATTGGTGTTAGGTTTTGCAGCTTGCTGTGCTCTGCAATGATTAGTGGCATTTTGCCTGGGAATTTTGTTATTAGAACATTGACCTTGAGCTTAACCTGGTATTTGAGCTTTGTACTGAAGCCATTACTGTACTTCAGGTACCATCTTGTGGAGACAAATAGTAATTATACTTCTTCCTCTGAAAGGCTTTTTATGGAAGAAATACAGAATGGCACTTTTGCTACCTTCTTCCATTATGTTTTCTCCTTCAGTACAATAACTTGTCAGTACCTTGAACATCCTTGGGTAGTTAAAATACTTCTATTGGTATCTCCTTGGAATATTGTCTCAGTTTTGTCTAAGGTTAGCAAGGAATTTAAGAGTATCATCCAGAGATCTGCCCTAGGGCTGGATATTTATGAGTTGCAGGGTGTATGGAATAGCATGTGCAAATGCCTGGAATGGTGGGCACCTCCAGTGTTTTGGAACTTCATCCATGAACAAGTTCAGACTCCTGAAAAACTAGTAGGACACTTAGAAGAAGTATGCTGTCATCCTGGCAATTCCAGAGAGACACAAATCACTGCAATGTGCTGAGGTCTGGCCCATGACTACTGAGCCCTGTTTAACAGTATTCAGTACCCTCAAAGGGAAGAGAGTGTCTCTTACAACAACGTGACAAGCACTGCAGTTACTCCCAACCCGGTGACAGGCACCTGCTGCTACTCAGTCTTCGGCGACAGGCACTGCAGTCACTCAGACTCCAGCAACAGGCACTTGCAGATGAGCCAGAGGATCAACCGGTGCTAGTGTCAGTCCCCCTTATACAGGAGAAGAAAGCCTGGAACCAAAAGTCAGCTTGTTTAGTAAGAGAAGATGAAAAAGCAGGGCCATCACAAGAAGAGGAGGAGGAAGAAACCAAGACGGTAACCACCTGGTCACTATCCATGAGTGAGCTGTAAGATATGCAAAAAGATTTTTGCCATTGTCCAGGCAAGCACAACGTCACCTGGCTGCTCCAATGCTGGGATAATGGGCGCAATAGCCTGGAATAAGAGGGTAAGGAAGGAAGCAGCTGGGACCCCTTTCCAGGCAAGGAGGCATTGACAAAGCAATTGGAAAAGGGACACAAGCCCTCAGTCTCTGGAGGTGACTCATATCAGGCATAAAGGAAAGGTATCCCTTCAAGTGAGGTATGTAACCCAGGCAAGTGGATTAATGGGGAAAGAGGTATCCAGTACCTGAGGGAAACTGCCATATTGGAGGTGATTGATAGTGACCTAGACAATGCACAGCTGCCCAAAGATCCAGATGAAGCCCAGTGCACACAACTCATGTGGCTGAAGGCTGAACACACTATCATCGTATGTCAACTCTTTGGCAGTACTGAGCTGGAAAGATGGAGCAGCACCAGTGGTGGATGATGTGGTGGGCCAACTCTGGCAGTACAGAGAAAAATCTCTCCTACTCCCTCATATCAGCTGTGGATAAACTACAGGACATGATAGCTGAGAAACTGTCCTGGGAGTTCCAGCAATTCAAAGAGGGTACGTCCTACTCCTCAGCTGTATGTATATTAGGAATCAGTATTTTTTTTTTTTTGCTAGAGAGAGGCTATAGAGGATACACATCATGGGACACCTGTGGTTTTAGTTGCATGACCACAGACAGGATATGAGGAAGAAGGACCTAGGGACTTTGACCCTAGAGGCACCAGTACATGAGTTGCAAGGAAAAACAATCACAAATAAAGGTTCTTTCAGCAAAATTGCTGCTCCAGTCTCCAGTGGGCTGTTCCTCAGCAGAATAGAAGGGCTGATCTCACTTCTGATGCTGTGGAAGAAACTTCTGATTCATATTCACAAAAACTGAGTAACAAGGATGAGATTTGAACCCATATATGCCACACAAAGACATTCAGCAGTAACGAATACTATGATCAAGACTAGAGGAGCCTTGCCTCCAGCCAGGTCGAGGAAAGGGGCAATTGGGTTTATTGGACTGTGTGGATTCAATGGCTTGGCACATCAGATCCACAGGAGTGTAAGTCCCTAGTAGACAGGAGTACACAGTAAACCCTAATGCCGTCAAGCTATAGAGAGGCAGAACCCATCTGTATTTCTGGAGTGACAGGGAGGTCCCAGCAGCTAACTGTATTGGAGACTGAAGTGAGCCTAAATGGGAAGAACTGGCAAAAGCTCCCCATTGTGACTGACCCAGAGGCTACACGCATCCTTGCCATAGACTACCTCAGGAGAGGGTATTTCAGAGGACCCTTCTGTTGTGGGGCAGTAAAGCAAAAGTTTTTGAGAAAGGGAAGAAAATAGTCCAAATCCTTCGGAAACTGTTTTTGCCACAAAACAAATTAAGGTCAAGGGACATGCACAGGAGATCCAGTTTTCAGGAATAAAATGGCAAGACAAACATCGTCAGATCCCAATGGATGTGATAAAATAGCAGCTATGTCTCCATCAACTAGTAAAAAGGAAATACAAGCTTTCTCAGGCATTGTGTGTTTTTGGGGAAGGCATGTTCCAAATTACAGTCTGATTGTAAGCCTTCTCTACTGAGTGACCGAGAAGAACGATTTTAAATGGAGCCCTGAACAATGACAAGCCTTTGAACAAATTAAACAGGAGATTGTTCATGCAGTAGCCCTTGGGCCAGTCTGGTCAAGACAAGTTGTTATAAATGTACTTTACACTGCAGCTGGGGAGAATGGCCCTACCGGGAGCCTCTGGCATAAAGCACCAGGGGAGACTTGATGTCAACCCCTAGGATTTTGGAGTCGGGGATACAGAGGATATGAGTCCAATTATATTCCAACTGAAAATGAGATTTAGCAGCATTTGAAGTGGTTTGAGCTGCTTGACTAGTGATTGGTACTGAAGCACAGCTCCTGCTGGCACCCCAACTGCTGGTGCTGAACCCGATGTTCAAAGGGAAGGTCTTGTCTACTCATCATGCAACTGATGCTACAGGGAGTTAAGTGGGTGGCACTGATCACACAATGGGCTTGAATGGGAAACCCAAATGACTCAGTAATCTTGGAAGTGACCATGGACTGGCCAGAAGGCAAAGATTTCAGAATATCACCAGAGGAAGAGGTGATGCTCGCTGAAGAGGCCTCACTAAACAATAAACTACCAGAGAATGAGAAGTGATATGCCTTGTTCACTGGTGGGTCCTGTCTTATTGTAGGAAAGCATCAGAGGTGGAAAGTGGCTGTATGGAGTTCTGTATGACAAATTGCAGAAGCTGCTGAAGGAAAGGGTGAATAGAGTCAGTCTGGAGAGGTGAAAGCCATTCATCTGCTTTAGATATTGCTGAACAAGAAAAATGGCCAGTACTTTGTACTGATTCATGGATGGTAACAAATGCTCTGTGGTGGTGGCTACAGCAACGAAAGTAGATCCGTTGGCAACACAGAGGTAAATCCATTTGGGGTGCTGAATTATAGCAAAATATTGCTGCTCAGATAGAGAACTTGGGTTTAAAAGTACACTGCACAGATGATCACCTACCCAAGTCCAACCACTGAAGAACATCAAAGCAACCAACAGGTGGATCGGGCTGCTGAGACTGAAGGGGCTCAGGTAGATAAAGACTGGCAACAAAAGGGTAACTTATTTATAGCTTGGTGGGCCCATCAAGGAATGGATGCAACACAGAGATGGGTTCATGAGCGAGGGATGGACTTAACCATGGACACTATTGCACAAGTTATCCATTAATGTGAATTATGCACTGCAATCAAACAAGCCAAGTGGTTAAAACCTCTGTGGTATGGAGGATGATGGCTAAAATATAAATATGGGGAGGCCTGGAGGGTTTATTACGTTACCCTCCCGCAAACCCGACATGGCAAGTGCTATGTGCTTACAATGGTGGAAGCAACCACTGGATGGCTGGAAACATATCCCATGCCCTGTGCCCCATGCCCCCAGAATACTATCCTGGGCCTTGAAAAGCAAGTCCTATGGCAAAATGATACCCCAGAGAGAACTGAGTCAGACAACGGGACTAATTTCTGGAACAACCTCATAGGCACCTGGGCTAAAGAGCATTGCATTGAGTGAGTATATCACACCCCCTTTCATGGACCAGCCTCCAGAAAAATCGAACAGTACAATGGACTATTAAAATATACACTCAGAGCAACGGGTGGTGGGACTTTCAAACATCGCGATACGCATTGAGCAAAAGCCATGTTGTTAGCCAACACTAGGAGATCTAGGCCCTGTCTAATCAAAAGTTTTACATACTGTAGAAAGGGATGAAGTCTCTGTAGTGCACATAAAGAATATGTTAGGGAAGACGGTCTGGGTTACTCCTGCCTTGGGCAAAGGCAAACCCATCCATGGGATTGCTTTTGCGCAAGGACCTGGATGCACTTGGTGAATAATGCAAAAAGATAGGGAAGTCTCAAGTGTACCTCAAGAGGATTTGATTCTAGGTGAGAACAAACAATGATTTGAATTGTATGATGTTAATTGCTTCATAATACTGTATGTTATCTCTACTATGGTTGCCATATACTGTATCAGTGGTATTATAGAAAGAATCACCCAGATTAATGAAGAATGAACTCTGATGAAACAGAGCAAAGTACAGTGATGATGCAACCAGAACTGGCTTCAGCAACTAGTGCCCAGCAACTCCCTTGAGATCAACATCTTCAACCCACAGGCCATGGCCATGGACTGCACCAGATACACCAGCTACAGGTTTTAGATGCAGCAGTGACCTTACCTGAGATGGCTTTGGTGTCCAGTAACCCCATGCAATGCACCAACTCTCCTGTCCTGAGTGACCACTACCATAGATGGAGCCCAAAGTCATGGACTAAATGAACTCAATGGACATTTTACAGACATTGCATGGAAGTGGTCCACAGACCAAGGGAGTGATATATGTATATTATATCAAAGGATGTGAAGGGTGATAGTGGGTAATGAGAATACATTAGATAGTGTGAGACCTGAGCATGATGTAAATGGTATGGAATAAGGGGCAGATACTTTCCTGGTTTTGACTAGGATAGAGTTTATTTTCTTACTGTGTTTTGGATTTAGTATGAGAAGAATGTTGATACAACATACAACACTGGTGTTTTGGTTATTGCCAGGTAGTCAAGAACTTTTTTGGCTTCCCGTGCTCTACTAGATGCACAAGAAGCTGTGAGGGAGCAAAGCCAGGACAGCCAATACAAGATGGCCAAAGGGGTATTCCTTACCATATGATGTCATGCTCAGTGTACAAACTGGAGTTGGCCAGAGGCATGTACCCAAATACCGTTGCTCAGGCATGAATGGGTTATCGGTGCCATGGGTGGTGAGCAATTGCATTGTGCATCATTTGTTTTGTATATTCTGTTATCATTATTATTACTATTTTCTCTTCCTTTGATGTCCTATTAAAATGTTCTGATCTCAACCCCCAAGTTGGGGGTTTTTTCCCTTTCCAATTCTCTCCCCCATCCCACTTTGTGGGAGGCAGAGGGGTGAGCAAGCAGCTGCATGGTCCTAGTTGCTGCTTGGGGTTAAACCATGACAAATCTAAGAATATATAGTAGCCACAATACGATTCAAAGAGATCACCAAAACAGGATCAAGGTAGTTTCAAAATGGAATTAATATAACTCTCCATATTTGTCTCACATCTTTCACAGTAAAAAAGTATGTTTCTGTCCTTAAAAAAATGACTGCAAAAGTGACCACCATTTTATCCAGCACATCTGTCCAATATTTCTGAGATATTTCCACTAACTTCTCTGCTTTTGATTCCACTTTACCCTGCAGAGCCGGAACAGTTCAGAGAGGCAGAGCTAGATCCATTTTGTGTGCCTCATCATTGAACTTAATTCACAATTTCCCCACAGTGGTACCACTAAAAAGCCACCAAAAATTACAGAAATCTGCAGCTATCACCCACCAGTACAGTCTAGCTTGTCAAAGCAAATTTTGCAGGCTGCTATGGAAGTCTGCCAGAAGACTTCGGAAATTCTTATTCCTAGTATGCTTTTTTCTTCTTCTTTCGTAGGGAAAAAAAAAAAAAAAAAGGCTGTTTCATCTTTAAATGACCACTTAGAAGCATGTGTCAGTTTTAAGCACTAGTGACTCAGGGTGCCATTGCAATGTAGTAGAATAATTTTCATTAGGTTAAGTTATTCTTGAACAATGTTGCTAATCAGACAGGCCAAAACTATGGCTTGCTTAATTCATAGAATCATAGAATCATTTCAGTTGGAAGAGACCCTCAAGATCATTGAGTCCAACCATAACCTAACTCTAGAACTAAAGCATGTCCCTAAGAACCTCATCTAAATGCCTTTCCAACACCTTCATGGATGGTGACTCCACCACTTCTCTGGGCAGCCTGTTCTAATGCCTGACAACCCTTTCCGTGAAGAATTTTTTCCTAATATCCAATCTAAACCTCCCCTGGTGCAACCTGAGGTCATTTCCTCCTGTCCTATCACTTGTTACTTGGGAGAACAGACCAACAGCCCCCGTGCTATGACCTCCTTTCAGGTAGTTGTAGACAGTGATGAGGTCTCCCCTCAGCCTCCTTTCTTACAGGCTAAACAGCCCCAGTTCCCTCAGCTGCTCCTTATACGGCTCGTGCTCCAGACCCCTCGCCAGCTTCGTCATCCTCCTTTGAACTCTCTCCAGCAACTCAAAGTCTTTCTTATGATGAGGGGCCCAAATGTGAACATAGTATTCAAGGTGGGACCTCACCAGTGCCAAGTACAGTGGCACAATCACTTCTCTAGTCCTGCTGGCCACACTATTCCTCATCCAAGCCAGGATGCTGTTGGCCTTTTTGGCCACCTGGGCACACTGCTGGCTCATATTCAGCCGGCTGTCAATCAACCCAGTGCCTGACAACCCTTTCCATGAAGAATGTTTTCCTAATATCCAATCTAAACTTCCCCTGTTGCAACTTGAGGCCATGTGTTCTTTTCCTATCACTTGCTACTTGGGAGAAGAGACCGACCGACCCTTCAGGCTACACTTCCTTTCAGGTAGTTCTAGACAGCAAGGAGGTCTCCCCTCAGCCTTCTTTTCTCCAGGCTAAA